>OY748305.1:12282739-12340152 GCA_963556515.1 Nudaria mundana | reverse complement strand
TGTGCATTTACAGCGAAGATATCCCCTTTCCTTCCCCTACCCTCTCTTCAGAATGCAATATTACCAATGAAGGACAACCTTGACATCCTTGGCATAGACGTTCGTCGAGAGCTCAATAATAAAAACTACATTGAAAGATGTATTGGGCTAGCTTCGCGGAAACTAGGAATACTGAATAAGGTAAAGCGATTCTCGAATATTGCTCTCCAGAGGTGAGAGCAGTATTCGACGCAGGGACGGCTCCGCGAAGTATTTGCTGGACGCTTTCGACGCCATGCAGCGACGCGTCTCCGTATTATAGATTGTCCGGAGGTTACGGGAAGCCTTGAGCCGCTAGCTCAGCGCCGAATAATAGCTTCCTTGGCCGCAGTCTACCGTATTTACACGGCGAGTGTTCTAAAGTGCTCTTCAATCTGGTCCCACCCTCTCCGATTAGTGAACGTGATAGGTATGTTTGGTTATCAATTTTTGTTCGACAATTCATAATAATAAATTTATTGTTTATTATTTCACAACAGTCATACTAAAAAAATTGGTTAAATGACTTTTTATGACTTTCGGAAATAAACAATAAAGCGAATGTGAAGTAGGTTCATGTGCAGTTCTATTGTCTACACTGTAAGGCCAACAACCTGCCCAATAACTGTTTTCGACATGAGATGTATAATTTTTAAGCAAAATGTTATAAAATTGTAAACATTAACTGATGTTAGTTCCAGTTGCATTAGATCACACGAGTGAAAACCAAAGATTCCCGAATCTTCCGAATAGATTCGGAAATCTTCGGTGAAGGATTAACCCTGTTTCGCATTCCTACTTTTCCATTTTTATTTTCTGCAGTCACAAACACCCTGACCACGTAGGTCTGACTCTGTACATATATAATTCACCACGTGAAGCCGCATCCGAAATATTTCGTGCTTCCTACTTCACGAATAATTAAGTAGATAATATTATGTATGACTGACGACGAGAGTGCATCCCTAGCACACATTGTACACTACATCAAGCTGCCACTTCTTGGGTCTACCTCTCCTGCCGGCAAAGATGGCGTGTCGCCGTCACCCGATATTATTTTGTTACATTACCGATCGAGTTGGCTTTTTTTTTCAAGCCCTGTGCTTTTTCGCAATATAATCGAGCGAGGAATAGTTCTGATTATCCACACATAATTCAGTTTACCGCACAATAGACAGCAATGTAAGAATGTTGGTCTTTACGCATCTAATCGTTGCGGTATTTTGCCTTCTGCGTGTGACCACAGACCCGAGTTTTACTTACCTAGAGGATGTTTATGGTTGAATCGATTTATAACGACTTATGTGAGAAAGATAAATTATAATATCTGATCGAAGCTTTTCAGGACCAGAAAGACCAGAAGAATGTTACTTTCTGGCCCAAAGAATTAGCATTCATTTAATGCTACTAGGATTTTGGAACTTTTTCCAGTAGGTATGAAATGATGCGAAAATAAATTATTATTTTATGCTTGTAAATATTGTCTCGGGTTCGGTCCAAATATGTGATCCACAAATGTATGATTCGGAGTTCGGATGTTTTCTATGTATACTGTACGTACGTACGTGTAATGTACGTAATAAACGAAAGAAAAACATGTTTTGTTACTGTATGTAATATATAATAACTTATTTACAAGATTTGTATTTTATTTTACCAGAGTCACAGAATCTTTAACTACGTTTCTTACAATGCAGTTTTAACGTGATTATACTCATTTCTGACGACCTTCATTCAAACGAGTGTCATTAAATAGAGCCTCGAGTGTATGTACATTGCGTAAAAACTAAATAATTATACTTAGGTTTACTTGGTTAACAGTTACTCACTAACGGTTTTTTTTTTTTTTTTTTTTTTTTTTTTTTTTTTTTTTTTTTTTTAGTTCCGCGACCAAGGCCGCGGCCGCTTTAACGTCCGTTGCCGGGCGTCTCTGGTTACAAGCAGAACGTATTTCCAGTGGCGCCCGGCGGACTTTGACCACCTCTGTGGTCTCTGCGGGGGGTTGGGTCGGGATGAGAATCCCGCGTCGTTGGGGTAGGGTTTTATCCCGCGTCAATGAGTGAATCTGGTTGCGTGCTATGGGGCAAAGGCCCCGCAGCACGCAACCCTTCTAGCCTGCTTCTGTAAGGACGACGGGTGGCGATCCCGCCGTCCTCAGGCCCCGATCATGGAGGTCGATGGTCTTGGGCGTAGATGAGTCTGCGGCGGCCTCGCCGCTGACTACGGAACTCGGCGGGGAGGGCACGCTCCCTCTCCCTCTCGGCCGCCTCCTTCGCGAGCACGACTTGCTCGCAGAAGGACACGGCCGCGTTCCACCTACTCCCGCTGGAGACCATGGCTTGAAGCATGGTCTCCAGCGAGAGGGTATCCACGCCCAGACCCACTACGAGGTCCCGGCGCTGACTCGCCCACGCTGAGCACTCCACCAACGTGTGGAGTGCGGTGTCGTCGTCGGAAACCTCGCAGTGTTGACACCGGGGTGTGACCTCACGATGGATGCGAAACAGATAGCTACCGAAGCATCCATGCCCGGTAACGATCTGCGTCGCACGATACGTGAGGTCACCATGCTGCCTCTGCAGCCAATCGTCCATGATCGGTCTCACCGCCGCGATGATGGTGGCACCCCACTTGGGTTGCTCAAGTCGCACCCTCCATGACTCCATGAGATCCTGGCGGAGTTGGGACCGCCGGTCATCGATTTCTCGAGACGCAGGCCTGTGGTCCCGCTCCAGCGCCTCCTTGCGCCATTGGAACAATGACGCAAGGGCTCTCGCTTCCAGGTCCCATGGAGGGGTCCCGGCTAGGAGACATGCAGCCTCTCCGGAGATCGTGCGGTAGCCCCTTATTGTTTTGACGGCCAAGGTCCTCAACGGTCTGTTAAGGAGCGTTGAGTTGTTGGCCGTCAACCGCGCCGCCCATACGGGAGCCCCGTATAGGGCCATACTCCGCACGATCCCCAGGTACAGTCTCCTGCAGGAAGCGTTGGGTCCCTTTAGGTTGGGCATCAGTCGCGAAAGCGCGACCGATGCCTGTGTCACCTTGGGGACCAAACTTCGGAAATGTGGTCCGAAGTTCCATCGGCTATCAAGTACGATCCCTAGATACTTCATCGAGGGCTTGATGCCGATGCTAACGCCTCCCACATTTATGCTGGAACCTTCAGGTGGACCGTTCCGAGGTCTGTGAAAACACAGAACCTCGGACTTGTGCAAGGCCACCTCCAGTCCCAGCCGCCGTATCCGACCCACGACTTGAGCAACACCCGTCGTGACCTTGAGTGCTGCCTCCTGGTACGTTGCACCCCGCGCCGTGACGAGGGTATCGTCGGCGTAGCACGTTACGCCGACGCCCTCAGGCAACGCACCCCGCAGCACCCAGTCGTAGCCGATGTTCCACAGAAGCGGCCCCAGGACCGACCCCTGCGGAACACCGCACGACACATCTCGCCGAGCTGGCCCGAGCCAGCTGGGGAAAGCTATGGCCCTCTCAGAGAGATAGGCCCCGACAATACGACGGAGGTAGAGAGGCGTTTCGTGATACACGAGCGCCTCCCTAACGCAGCTCCATGGCAAGGTGTTGAACGCGTTGGCGATGTCAAGAGACACCGCCACCACCACCTTGCCCTGTGAGACTGCTTCCTCCGTCAGGCTCTTGACGCGCATGATCGCGCTCACGGTGGAGCGTCCCCGACGGAAACCGTACTGGTTGTCCGCCAGGTCTGGCCCCACCGTCGAGAGATGCTCGACGAGGCGTTCCGCGATAATTCGCTCAAAGAGCTTACACACCTCGTCGAGCAACACGATCGGCCGGTATCCGGACGGTGAGTCCACCGGCCGCCCCGCCTTACGAATCAGGACCAGTTTCCCCGTCCTCCACACCTTGGGAAACTGGCCCCTTTCGAGGCATGCGCTAAAGAGCCCCATCAGTCGAGGCCCGAGTTCTTCGAGGGCCAGGACCCATGCACGGCCAGGAATGCCGTCGGGTCCGGGGGCAGTGATTTTCCGGCGTTTAAGCCGGAGTACTGCCGCACCTAGCTCCCCCACCCTGACTTCGGGTACGTCGTCTTCACTGATGCTATCCTTGGAGGAGCCATGCGCGGAGGGACGTGCTCCTCCGCGCTCGTCGGAAACAGGGAGCCCATGACCCGCTCCAGCTGCTGCGGCTGGAGACTCTGGGTCAGTGGGGGCGCCCTAGGTCGGAGTTTCTCCCTGACCTGTAGGTACGGGCGCCCCCATGGGTTCTGCTGCAGGGTTTCCAGGAGCTCCTCGCGGGCCGCCGTCTTGGCCCGCTTTATTGTCTCCTGGAGATTACCTTTAGCCTCCCTGTAAGCCTGATAAAGCTCCGCCTCTCGGGTTGCCGCGTCGTCTGGGCGGCGATGCCTCCGGCGAAACCTGGTGTACTGGCGGCGGGCGGAGATGCATGCTGCGCGCAGCTGTGCAATCTCCGGCGACCACCAGTACACCTGTTACAAGTAATATAACGTAGATTTAATATTATGGATATTACTTAATGATATACGATATACTACATGGAATATCACTTTGATTTTTTCAAACGCGCTAGCCGTTTAGCTTTTAGAGGAGGGGACTCCCTGTTTTAGTATGTTTAGTTCGCTTTTAAGCTGAATATCTAGCAAACAGATATTTAAATCAAAAAATTGTCTTAACAACCTTCCAATGTTTTTAAAGACCTATCTAATGTTTGTACATAATATATTTTCATATTTCTTCATAATGTTACATATTTTCATTTTTTTTTATTCCAGCACTTAGGTGGCGTAGCAAAAACGGCTGGTGGTAAAAACATGAAAGGTTCCGAGACTTGAACTACGGAACCCTATAAATGATTAGGTACCTACACAGTTAAAAATTTAATCTTGTTAATGACCCATTAGGTAATTTGAAAGTTTTTGGTAATTAAATCATTTATCTTCTGGGAAACTTGAGAACAATGGAATGTTGCAAGATATTTACACGTTCAAGATATTTTTAAATTTATTTATTCAATAGAAGAAAATACCATTTACACTTTCTAAAAACTATACTATACACACTAAAATCTACTCTATATGCAGGCGGCAAAGAACTCCTCCGCCTCGTCGCCGACTGGCAATGTTTCCAGAAGGCTGGCAGCATTGCCACGTTGTATGGCAATAAAGCTTATTCTTTGAGCTAAAAAGTAACCGCAGCATTCTGGTCTTGTGAAAAGTCGATCATGAGTTTCGATATTGTTTTAAAAAGTCCGCGAGCGCTCGGAACCCAAGGTCCCAGCGTCTCTATCTCAAACGGCTCAAATGTTATTATTTTTTGTAACAAGGTTTTATTCATTTATGTATACACCAGATTATAAAGAAAAAAAGGCACCACTTATTTCACAAGAAATCTCTTCTAGTGGGCCAAGGGTAGGAAACGCATTGAAGAATAAGTTTTATGTGTGCGTAGGTGGATCAGTCTAATACACAAATAAATACACGCACCTACCGCAAATACGCCAGGATATACACTATACACACATACATGTACCTACTACATAGATTAAGATTTTATATCTTAATCTATGTAGATAGAATCTATGTACATATTATATTATTCTATTAAATTTATATTTCTTAGCCAACATTGTATATTTGTGCAATATGTAACTTTATACATTTGTATAATGTAAAAGACTAGATTACCTTATATATATAGTTGCTGGCATAAGTACGATTGTGAATACGTTACAAGTTTCTAGTCTGGACATAATATATGTAATTGATTAGAAAACGTTAGCATAACTAGCAATTAACTCTGTAGTCAAGTGAGTACGTTTTACAATACAAAGTAATTGTGGCTTGCACTCAAAGGCATCTAAAGCAATCTGATTCAACCGGACTGTCAATAATGAATAATGGAATTACTAATAATCTAAGGTATTTCCAATAAATAATTTGTTTGTAGTTTTAGCAAATAGTTTCAGCAAACGGCTCAGGGAGGTAACGGGAGATTTAGGCCGATACCTCACCGAGACGCCATGGCGACGTGGTGAGGTATCGGCCTTACGCGCCGGGCGGCGGCTTTCTCGTGCAGCGGATAAGCATCGCCATACAGTGCGGGAATGCCGCCGCCATGATGGGCACTCTACCGCGGGGCCCAAACTATTAACACTTTTTTAAATAGTTCTTTATTAATTTAATTTATTTATTTATGTACAACACACGAAGAAAAATAAAGAAAAGGCCGTTGACATCTTTGACGGTCCAAATCAAAGAAAATTGTACAAACAATTTTAACATTTTAAATTCAAATTCAATCCACATTTCGGCCCCTGATTATTCTCAGGCCAAGAAATTAAAACTTGTAGAGAATAAAGTAAGGGAAGGCGATATCAGTGGGGCGGCAAGGCTACTTTTTAGTAGCGACGTGCTGGCTCCTTATTCTGTAGAAACTTTGACGGGCTTGCAGAGTAAGCACCCACCATCCGCAGCTGACTTCTCTTTCCCTGATCCTCCGAACAACGATACAGAAAATCTTGAGACTACTGCCAAGGATGTGCGCACAGCTGTTGACTCCTTTCGTTTTGGATCAGCTGGTGGACTTGACGATCTGACACCACAGCACCTTAAGGATCTGTTGTGTCCGAGCGCTGGGGAAACTGGTGATGCACTTCTGAGGGAGCTAACAGCTCTAGTCAACCTCATGCTCTCAGGCAATGTGGACAGTGGCATCACAGATATTTTGTATGGGGCCAATTTATGTGCCCTTAACAAGAAGGATGGTGGCATTCGTCCCATTGCCGTAGTTGGCACTTTGCGGCGTTTGGCAGCCAAAATTTGTTGTCGTTTTTATAGTACGGAGCTTACTACCAAATTTCAGCCCTTTCAATTAGGTTTTGGTTCAAAAGGAGGTTGTGAGGCCGCAATCCATGCGCTTGCAACATACCTTGACAGTAGCGAAGATGGAGAGGTCATCTTGAAAGTTGACCTGAAAAACGCCTTCAACTCTGTAAACAGGGACACCTTGCTGACACAGGCCAAATTAGAAACCCCCAAAATATTTAATTTTCTTTGGCAATGCTATAGTCAGCCAACAAAATTAATTTATAAAGACCACCTTTTGAATTCAGCCGTTGGATGTCAGCAAGGTGATCCGTTGGGACCAGTCATCTTCAGTTTGGCCATTAACCCAATAATTCAAAAAATAAAATCCAAATTTAACATTTGGTATCTAGACGACGGGACTTTAGGGGGAAAAGTAGACACAGTTTTACAAGATTTAGCCCTAATAAAGAACGAGTTTCAGTCAATTGGCTTAGAACTGAACCCGAATAAATGTGAGATTTTTATATCTGAAAACAGATAAATTAACAATAATCTCCAAATTCAACTGTCTGGCCCCCAACATAAAAGTTTTGGACAAAACTTCTTTACGCCTCCTAGGGTCCCCGATTTTAGAAGATGGCTTTTCCACTTTTATCGAGGAAAAAATTCAAAATTTTGATCAGGTTATTGATAGTCTATGTAATATCAGTATTCATTCAGCTTTCACTATTCTTCGTTTTTGTCTTTTCGTACCCAAATTTACACATGCCCTCCGTTCAGGACAATTTTGGAAAAATGTAGAAATGTTGGGCAGACTAGACAACTTAATACAAAATTCTTTGTGTAAAATTCTAAATGTAAATATTAATGACCGGGCCTGGGTCCAAGCGTCTCTTCCAGTTCGCTTGGGCGGGCTAGGTATTCGTAGAGTCACAGATGTCAGTCTGCCAGCATTTCTGTCGTCGGTCCATAGCACTGAAGAATTAGTCAGGAAAATTTTGTCAAATACACTGATTGATTCCGAGGTGCGATGCAAGGCCGATGCCATAAATGCTTGGAGGATGTCTTGCCCCGACACTGACCTGCCCTCACGCCTAGGCTCACAGCGACTGTGGGATTCACCGCTCTGTAAATTGAGAATTAATACACTAATTGACACTTCTGTCAATATTTCAGAGCGTGCACGCCTACTAGCTGTTGGAGAATGGGAGTCAGGGTTATGGATCCAGGCGCTCCCATCGCCCAACATCGGTACAATGTTGGACGACACTACCTTCCGCATTGCCACTTGCCTTCGGCTGGGTACACCTTGTGTGTCCCCGCATCATTGCACCTGTGGAGTAGCCGTCGATAATCTGGGACACCATGGCCTTTCTTGTAGCAGAAGCGCAGGTCGTATACCTCGGCACGCTATTCTAAACGACATAATTCGTAGGGCTCTTTCCACCGCAGGTCTTCCGGCCGTACGCGAACCAAATGGTTTAGCACGAAGCGATGGAAAGAGACCGGACGGTATGTCGTTGCTACCGTGGAAGATGGGAAGGCCTTTGGTGTGGGACGCTACATGCGTTGACACCTTAGCACCTTCACACCTTCCAAGCACATCCGGATGTGCCGGCGCTGCTGCTGCATCGGCTGAAGGCTTTAAACGGCGTAAATATGCTAATCTAGCAGGTGATTACATATTTGAGCCGTTTGGGGTTGAGACACTGGGGTCATGGGGTCCGAGTGCTCGCCGCCTTTATAGAGACATTGCTAAACGTCTAATCGATGCTTCTCAGGACCAGAAGGCTGGCTATTTTCTGGCCCAAAGAATAAGTATCGCCATCCAACGTGGCAACACAGCCAGCATTTTGGGAACCTTCCCAGTCGGCAATGACGCGGAGGATTTCTTAAACGATATTTTGTAATGTAAATATTTTTAGTCTATAATTATGTTTATTTTGTATATTGTAATTCTTATTGTAAATAAATGTAAAATAAAACAATAAGAAGAATACAAACAGAACAGTGAGCAGTTAGTACAAGGGCGCTACTTATTCCTAAAGGAATCTCTTCCAGCAGGCCAGAGAGGAGATGTAAATGTGACAAGGCAACGTGTGTGCAGTGCAATAAAAATAAACTTACGTAAACTAAAGGTGCATTATAATATATACATAAATACATAAATAAATACATACTGTAATATAATATACTTAAATATATAAGAGACTACAATAATATTATTACCCAATATATATAACTAAGATAAAGAGGAGAGGTAGTGTGCTTTCACTTTCTTTTTAAATAGAGTAAGAGTTCTACAGCTTTGTATGTCCGGGGGGAGAGAGTTCCACAGCCTGACCGCATGAACGGAAAAGGAATAAAAATCAGTTTTGTGTGAGGGATAATTTAGGCGGTATTTGAGGTGGGACCTACACGGGGTACCGGGTGCGTTCATATATGAAAAGCGCTCCCGCAGGTAGGAAGGATAGGTGGGATTATGCAGGATATTAAAAAGGAGACATAATATCAGAGTGTCTCTGAGAAGGCGGATTGGGAGCCACTTGAGTTCCTTGTGAAAGTGCGAAACGTGATCATACTTACGCAGATTGAAAACAAAACGGATACATAAATTTTGCAAGCGCTCAAGTTTGTCTAACAGCTCCTCAGTAGCGTCCAACAGCAGGCATCCGCGTAGTCCAAAATGGGTTGGATAAGCGTCTGAGCAAGTGTGACTTTGATATTCAGAGGTAGCTCTGGAGGCATTTCAGCGTGTGGAAGGTGTACTGCACCTTTTTACGAGTACTAACCTCACCAACGTGAGTCTTCCAGGATAGGGTGCTATCCATTATCACTCCCAGATTCTTCGCAGTGCTCGCGTGACCGATTGTAGAACCATTCAGTAAAATAGGGGGCAGACAAGATCCATCCAATCCACTCCTCATCTGCCTGCTACCAATAATCATGGCCTGCGACTTAGTAGGATTTATAGGAATGCCAAAAGATTTTGCCCAATTGTTTATTGCCCACAGGTCACGATTAACGGCAGCAACAGCCGGTCTGCATTCATTCAACGCAAAATGTCAATACAGCTGCAAGTCGTCCGCGTATAGATGGAAGTTAGAGGGTATAACTCGAACGGCAGAGTTAATGAAAGTGGAAAAAAGCAGAGGAGAGAGAACGCCGCCTCGAGGTACACCCGCAGTTAGGTCGCGCCAATCCAAATATGAATCTTCAAGACGGACACACTGTGAGCGCCCGCGAAGATATGAATCGAACCAGGCCACAGATTCCGTGGAAAAGTTAAGTGTCTTAAGGATACCGATCAGAATATCGAAGTCCATGGAGTTGAACGCACTACTAAAATCTAGTAGCACCAAGAATTTTGTGTGCTTGTTTCCAATTGGAAGGGAAGCAACCTGAGCACAGAGAGGAATTAAATATGTAAGTGAGGATACGGATGACGGTGGAAAGGAAAGGAGTAAACATTTTCGAAGACAAATCGTCGTTACCTACAGCTGAAGATGTGATCGACAGGAGCGACTTTTTGACATCGTCCTCGCCGGCCGCAACTAGATTAAACGAGGGGGAGACTGGTACCGGCAGTTGGGAGAGATCGTGCAAAGTGCTGGACTTCACAACAGGGTCAAGAATTAGGGGAGGAATAGAGAAAAGTGCGTTTAGAGCGGATAAATCAATGTCATAACTGTTAAAATTAAGTGACTTGCCGATACCATTGGATTTAAGAAATTTCCAAAGTTCGGAAGAATTGCGAGTATCAAGGGACTTGGGAAAGTGGCGACGTTTAGCATCACGACACAGACGACCGCAGCTATTGCGCAGGATCTTGAACTGAATGAAATTGGCATCCGTCGGGTGACGCTTATATCTGCGTTTTGCCTTATCTCGGCGAGGCATGTCCGCTTTGATGTCGTCGTTGATCCAAGGCGCCGCGAGTGTATTATTTTTATCCGGTGTTTCGGCGCGTGGCGGCCATAAAGAGCTGTTACGGCAGCGTTAAAAAGTGCAACCTTTTTATCAACGTCATCATTGTTAAAGATAGGCGACCAGTCAATGTCACCCGCATCACGCCGCAATGCCTCCAGGTCCACAACCCTGTAATTCCGTGTCACTGAAAAAACGGGCTTACGCTTAGGAGGACGGATAGAAAAGGATAAAATAATAAGGTCATGGTAAGTAACAAGCGGTGAGTTGACCATGAGTGGCCACAAGATCGGGAGAGGAGGTAATAATTAAGTCTAGGAGAGAAGGGTTGCGGTTAGGAAAATGATGCGTGGCAGTGAGAGGAAGAAAGTGAAGGTTGACAGAGGACAGAAGTGATTGAAGAGAATGGGTACACTGGTCGTCCTTGATCAGACAGGTGTTGAAATCGCCCATTAGGTTGTAATCAGGGCAAAGTTCATTTAACAGAGCATCTAGTGAATCAAAATAGTTAACTCTGAGATCTGGACTGTAAAACACACCAAGAAATAATTTACTGAACTGAATGGTAATTTCGAGAAATAGATGCTCCGCCGAATCAATGCCATCCGGAGGAGAGGCACTGATAACCCTATAAGGAATGTCGTCGCGCAGATAAATCGCCACACCTCCGGATCCCTTACCAACCCTGTCATTGCGAATGAGTACAAATCCAGGAATAGCAAAGAACGAGGAGGGCAGCGACGGTTTTAGGAAAGATTCCGAAATCAGGAGGGTATCGACATGGTTATTGCTAAAGGTTGCTAGAAGGTCAGAAAACTGATGAGAGACACTCTGGGCATTAATGTGGTGTTCTTTTTTAAATTAAGTATCAATTTCATTTTCTATTGTACCTAGTTTCTAATTTAGTTTTAAGATTTTTATTCAGTGTAATGTAAATGTGTGAATTTTGTTATAAAATTTAGATAATGGTCACCTTATTTGTTTGTATAAATATATAAATACTAAATAAAAATCTCCTCTTTATCCCCGAAAAGGTAGATAGACACGTTTATCTTTCATCTAAATTTCGCCAGCCACTGTTTAGTCCCATCGCGAAGTGAACGTGAATTTGATTATCCTTGCTAGAGTCTCGTCCGTCGGTCAACAAGTGCACCGCGTGTAGGAGAGCGATCAATTGGGCCCTGAACATGTTACAAAACTACAGTTTGTATAAATGTAATTCAATAAAATAAATAAATAAAAGTCGGCACTAACCTTGTTTGTTTATATCCCATAAGACAACTGTGCAACCAAGTCGAGCTAACCTCAATGCAATAAGGCTACCTAAACCACCACCACCTCCCGTCACAACGGCAATAACACCTTTCAAGTCTTTCTTTTTCTGTCCTACAATAGTCCTATAAATAGCATATAATACATGTCCTATACCGACGATGACAAACGTTATAACGTCTATAATCGCTTGCACGACGGTGTACTTGTCTCTCATACATTCCGGGATCTCTCTAGTTAGAGGTCCCGGTCTCATACCGTTGATATATTCTTGAGTTTCCACCGACATTGCTTTTTGTTTTAGTATTTCAGTAACACACTACTGAGCATCACTTTTCACTTGTATTATTCACTACACTCATCGACTACCTGAAACAAAAATCATTATATAAAACAACATGTAAAAATTTAAATGTTTTGCATAAGTCTTATGTTTCTGTATCACTTTCTGTCTTCATACATGCATAATTTGCGCCCAAACGTACTAAATTTGACCAGTACTTAGATATCAATAACACAAGCTCTTTTAGCTAACATGGAAAAGTTAACGAGTATGCTGATAAATAGTGGTTTTACGGTTGCTTTAAGTAAAATACTCATACCCCTTTTCGTGATGCGTCATGGCACAGATATAAGAATACTATTCTAGTAGTGGTTATGTAGTGGTCATTGGTAGGTACTAATGTGTGGGCAATGAACCATTTATCATGTTATCATCCAAGGTTCGAGGAAGTTATGTCTGCATTGCAACTACATTGAACGATATTTATGAATAATCGTTATTATTTAATGAAGTTATCGGAAATCGATTCCGGTTTCAATGAACAAGTTCAAGCGATAACATTGATGCTATTGTTCAATTGTGTTTAAATACCTCTTTGTGGGAAATGAATTCAGGTCCAAGATTTTTTTTATAAGATATGTACCTACCTATAACAACTAAGTAGGTTTTTGATACATTTGATATTTAAGAATGTAATATCTGGCATGTAAACTTTTCGGCATAATTACCATGTATTGTTTCGAGTTTTCGATATCAAAAACTCCGTGGGAATTGACAACTGTAAAATAAATCCACGCGTGCGAACCCGTAGCCATCAGCTAGTGATTAGTGATATATGAACCGGCTCATGTTGATCGAAGACAACTATGTAGTTTAATCAGTAAACCCTTTTTGCCCCGACAATGTTGATAAGCCAGTTGGCATGCTGTACGCCGTCATTGAGTTTCCATTCAAGTAATTATGTAGTCACCGGTTTCCGTTGCTGCTGAATGCAGAAGGATCTCCATATATCGATGCTCTCATATTACTCAAAAAGTTAGGTACAAAAAATATCTGTAGATACTCGTATTATACTGCTTCGGTGGCGTGGTCGGTAGTGCATTGGCTTTCGACTCTGGAGTTTCGGGTTCGATTCCCGGGTCGAATCAAATATTTGTGTGATCCTATTAAATAATAATTTAAAAAAATGTATTATTAAATAATGCCTTTTAAATATTATTAATATATTTATTAAGTTATATATTATATGCTATATATTATTAAGTTATACATATAGTTATATATTTATTAAGTACCTACCTATTAAATTAAGACAGTCTTGATAATGCCTCGTTTAGAGGCGAAACAATTGTCAACGTTTTGTTGTCCTTTTAACCCTGCGAAAAATAATGCTATTAAATTTTAAAAGTTTTTAACATCTTACTTACCATAGTTATATTTATTTAAGTATGTAATTTCAATTATTTACTTATAAAATAGTTTTTGCATAGTCAGTACTAAAAGTTCGTTACTATTTGTTCTGTTGTTTGTATTAAGGTATTACTTAGGTGTAAACACAAATATACAATAAGTTTTTTTTTTATTTGGGTAAATAAACAGCAACATTATATTACTAAAAGGTATGGATATATATATTTTATAATTGTGTTGCCAACGGCATTTACCACAGAATTTTAAGTTAGTGTAAGTAGTAATAAATATATCTACATATAATTTGATTATTATTACAAACAAAAAGATGATGATACATTTTAAAATAGGGTACTTATCATGGTACCATGATAAGATCGTGAGTGGTTGGGTGATTGAACTATTTTAAAGTTTCAATAACCTTACATCTAAAAATACCAGGTCGCATTTATGTTTGTTGTCAACATACACGGCATTATTAGTGGGGATAGCGGTCTCCATACATTGAGTGTCGCAAGCGCCTCCTGCGCCCGCATCGGTGAATGCAACTAATATTGCACAAATCACTCGGGTACACACTCCTAACCAACTACTATCGTAGTATTGTGAAGGTCGATAAATACCGCTGAACAATAAACAATAAGTATCACTACTAAATGCAGATTTCCAAGAACCTTTAATACAAGACAAGCCTCCTTCACAAGCAGGTGAAGAAGACAGGTATAATATCTGTCTCATTAACAGAGCCATTCATTTGAAGGTATAGGCAGAGACAAAGTATTCTCTCTCAATTCGTCCATTATCTTACTGATCCACAGAGAGAAGTTTTTTTTTATTTAAGAATTCTGCTGCGAGATATTTAACTTTTAAGCGCTTTTTTTCCTTAAAACAGAGTGTCCCTCTCTAAAAGCTAAACGGCTAGCTCGAAAAATCTGAAAAAAAAATCGGTTGTCTGTAAAGTCGGTTTACTGACGATAGTTGAACGTGACAACTTCATAACTGCCGAACGCGGAGGCCGATTGTGCCTCTTTGTCGCTCGTTCCGCGCTCCCGCTTGCACTTCAAGCCTTAAATGAACGCCTCATTTTTTCGTGCGTGCAGCCAGCTCCATCGAATTATAAGACATTGTCACGGCAAAAATGATGATGATAGTCCATGTACTGAACTTTGAAGGAAAACTTTAACGGTTTAGATAACTTGGTTAGTTCAGGAGTTATAGAGGCTATTATGGGTAACTTAAGCATTTGCAAAAACCACAGTCAGTTTGATAATGATGGATGGTACCTGGTAAAAACTAAAGACGCATTTATTTACTTCATTATAAGCTTCAAAATATATTTTTTTTAATTACAGATTATTAATAATAAGGGTAGGTAAAATAGTAAAGGTTCCTCGAGTATTTACCTGTAGCCTTTCACGTGTTTCGTCGTCAAAGTTTTTGTAAGAGTCATGTAATTAGTTCATGTTCCGTAGCGATTATTCTTCGCTCACGGTACAATAAGGAGTACCTAGATACAGTACAAAGAAAACCTAAAGCTACGATTGCAACGAACGATTGAATTGATTTAACAAACCAATAATCTTTCAACTGTGATATTAGTCTAGGAAATAAGTTTAAAGACGCTAAATATAGAGACAGCTCCAAAAAATTATGAGTGATTCGGAATGACCTTTAGAGAAATGCATACAGCGTGAAAGTGCCATCGTTTAACACTCAAGGTTTGGATTCAAGTTTCGATAATACTTTGAAAAGCAAATATATATTTTTTTATAAATATCTTAAAATTTATATAGTCTATCATCTAGACATCAAAAATATACTCGTGAGTGGTCCTGCCTTCCTAGTGCTATCTATCCAGAATTCGTGGAATTTAAAAAAAAACACATCAAATTAATAAGTATTTAAAAAAAATTCAAAGTGATACTTCCAGTCGGTTCTGTTATCGAAACTGAGTCCAAGTTTGTTTTTTTTAAACGATTCCTCATTATAGCATGGAAGCCGTCAACCTCTGCGTCAGCAAACATACCAGAGGAGCTACACCACCATGGTAGTTATTACATTAATGTTTCAACATAAGTATATGACGACTCCATCCTTCGGTTACCTAACCTAACCTAACCTAACCTAACGCCAACTGAATTCTTTGAAAGATTTTAAAGCTATAATCGTGCATCAAGGTGGCACCTATATTGATCTAAGCTCTTTTCTTCCCAATTTCCATTCCACTTCCCAAAAACTTGAAATTGATATAACTCGTGCATGGTTGGACGTGTTTGGGTTCCTGGGTTCAGCTCGCAGAGGGCTTTTTCCTGGTAGTACAAATTCATATATCCCTCACCACATTACGAATAGATTTTCCTGGCTTTTAGTTAATAAGTATAGTAAGTATGTAGCAGTTGTATTGGTAACTGCATTATTATCTTTCAAGAACAACAAAATTCCAAATGCATAATATGCCGGCTACGATCATACGCGAAATCAATTTATTATAGACTAAAATCACAAGATTCACATTTCACACGATCATTTGCGTAAATAATTGCATTTTATTTAGTTTAGATGATATCATAATTACTTTTTATATTAAAAATTTACAAAATAATATTAGATCCGTTCGTAAAAAACAACTTTTTTATGATTGCTAAATTCAAAGGCTAAATTTGACATAAAAACAATATTGCTAGCTGTTATAAGTCCGGTCATGGTATGGATTGAACTAGGGTTTTAACCAGAGACTTGGGATGCCGCTGGCTTCGCTCCCTTAATAGACCAACAGAGCGTGGGAAAGAGAAGTCTGTAGAAGTCATCATCATTCGAACTTTGCCTGTGAGTAAAGAGCCGGGCGCCACTGGAAATACGTCCTGCTTTAACCAGAGACGCCCGGCATCGTGCGTTAGAACGGCCGCGACCTTGGTCCGCGGAATTAAAAAAAAAAGAGTTATAAAGATAGACGATGTCGTACTTTTATATGTGTGTCTCAGTGTCAGTGACAAGAATTTTCCGACGTTTTCAAAATAACAAAAATAGCGTTTACCATTTTAGCTGGCGAATATTAGATTTCTAAAATATAAGCGAATCCTTGTGTTATTTACAGTAAAACTGTATATAAGAGCCATGGTGTATTGTTCATTAAGTATTGTTTGTTATGTGACTAAAGCAGACAATCCAAATAATTACACGTTTCACAGGTAAATACAAAATTTACCAGCAATTCTTAGAATACAGATGTTTATTTATATCTTGGGTTTATCAAATAAGTAAAAAGTTCTAATCATAGTACATTGATTACCCTTGCATTGTGCAGTAATATTTCCTATTGACAATGAAGAATTGATCTTAAATAACGTAAACTAGGAGAATGTCTTTTTACGATAGGTCTTGACCACCTGATGACGTCACGATTATCGATAAACCGTGGCAATATGGAGTACAATGTTATACGTACACGCCGATTTTCGGACGGAAGAAAAAATATAACAGATCAGATAACTTTATATTTTTGTATTTCAAAGCAATGAGTTTGCTTAAACTATTCTTAAAATATTAAGAAAGAAATTATAAACGGATCACAAAAACTGATGTCATCGACGGGACTCGAACCCACGGCCTTTCCCTAACAGGGGGACTGCTCTGGCTCTGACCAACTGAGCTACGATGACCACTACAGACGATATCGAATTTTTGCTTCATATCATATTCATTATTTAACCTTAATAGCGCGATGTAGAAATTATGAATATGATATAACACACAGATAACTTTGTACGGAACACTATTCTATGCGTGACCCAACACGCAATTGGCCGGTTTTTTTAAACTATCTCATCCACTCATCCACCAAGCCTTTTCCCAACGCAGTTAGGGTAGGCTTTCCAGTCTAACTGCGATTTTGTTGAACTTGATATTTTCCGTGAAGCGACTGTCATCGAACCTCAACAACCTATGGGGTTACCACTAGACCACGAGCTCCTCCTTAACACCAGTAAGAAAACGAGAGGTAAGCGAAAATTATAACGGATTAGTGAAATTCTTTTGTATTAGAAATAACACTCAATAAATTATCGATATTTTGCGTATTCCATAGTGTACACAATACTATTACACCCACACATTTGCATTTTGATTTTGGGATCGCCTCTGAAATGTGTTTGTGTATCTTTCTACATACTTTATCTATGGTTTTAACGAACTTTTTGATGTGACGTCACCAAAATTGCTAAGAAAACAATATTGTTTATGATGATTTTAAGTTTGTTTTAAGGAGGTTATGGTACCAAAAGTCAAGGTAAGATTATAATAATTTTGCTTTAAGACGTGGTGGTAGGCCCCCTGAAATAACATCGTAGGTACTTTCCTTTACCTACCTACGTATAATCACTTTAATCACGTCTATATTCTCGAGGAAGTAGCATTTTTGCACCTATTGGGGGCAATCATATTGTCGTTACTGATGGGCAGCGTATAAGTATCCCCGAGGGGTACGCAAAGGTGAATTTATTATTCACATTTTATCAATAGCTTTACGAATCCCACATAATAATGGTGGTTATTCCGATTCTAAACTTCAACAGCGTGGACTCATGTTATACATACCCAATCATCACTGCACTGCAGTCGGTCTTCCTATAGAAATTAAGTAAGTATAATATTCATTTGGTTAGTAAATTAACCGTGACGCACGCACGTGGCTATTGAAGTACTTGGCCGTATATTCGTGGGCTGCATAACAAAGAAGCCATAGATTTGGCGATGCATTCATTGATCATTCAACGACATACAATTGAACATTTCAAGGACAAATGTAACATAAAACATAGAATATAAATTACTTTGTATTTTTTTTATATTTTACGTTTCTTACGTCTGAATTGAGAATTTGAAGTTGAGCATCCACTGTGTACGCCAAATGTCAAAATTAAGGAACAAATTTTGAAATTTGACGTGTTCAACGGATACTTAACTTCAAATTCTCAATTCAGAAACCGGCCTTTAGTGTTTTAGTTTTGTTTTTGACAGTATCTAGGATACTCAATATCGGGGTCATTGAAAGTAGAACCATAGTAGAATATTAATTATCGTGTGTGTCAACGAATTACACCCTATTATAAAGTACTAACGGTAAAGTTATTTATTTACAATAAGAATTAAAATGTACAAAATATACATAATTATATACTAAATATATTTCAATATTCAATCTCGATCCCTATTTTGTTATCCAGGATCGATAATTAATACAATTCCAGGAATTGATGTAATTTGTCAATCCCGAATAGCAACATATGGATCGAGATTGCGTATTGAAATTAGCTGATAAACGCGATAATATTAAAAAACCCGAGCCGACGACCACTGTAGGAGAAGACCAACCGATACGTCGCTCGAATCGGGAATCAATTGGATATATTACCTATATAAAATTCTACATCAAAAATTGACACAAAAACCGACATCACTGGGACCAAATAATTGTCGGAATGGGACCAAATTAAAATGGGACCACTTGGGAAGTAGCAAAATTCATTTAAAAAAAATCAAAATCGGTTCACCTAGTCCAAAGATATGAGGTAACAAACATATAAAAAAAACATACGGTCGATTGAGAACCTCCTCCTTTTTTGGAAGTCGGTTGAAAATTACGTCCCGCTTAGACATCAGTAAAGTTATGTAGAATGCTTTCGAACAAAAACATCGATGTGGTGTATTCAAGTAATTTGCAAAACGCGTGGAGCTCTACATAGCCATTTACCTATTTTGTGTTAAATATTTATGCCAATTACGATCTGCGTTTTTTAAACGCAACTGGAACACTACAATAATGAACTGGAACAGAAAAATTATCTGCACGTATGTGGATTTCAGTGCTAGGTCTTATCTCACGCTCCGAGCAATCAAAACAAAAAAACTAAAGCGAAGGTAATCGTTAGCAAACTTATCTCAAATGTATTTTGCGACATTATTTATGAAATATAGCTGCAGCATAAAATTCACAGAAAACACGCGCCGTTTTTTTTCTCATTAATAGGGCAAAACTTCATCATATTATTTAGAGTTAGGTTTTTTAATGGGTGACAGATATGTACAAAGTTCAAAAGTTAAAGCAAAATAACGAACTGAGACAAAAAAATCTGAAGAATAAATCGTTTAAAGTATAGGTCAATAGACAAATAAACCATTTTCTTATTACAGACATACATCAGCCGCCGGGCGCCACTGGACGTACCCTCTGCTATTAACCAGAGACGCCCGGCAACGGACGTAAGAGCGGCCGCGGCCTTGAGCCGCGGAATTAAAAAATAAAAAAGACATATATCAGACATCACGCCTATATCCCAAAGGGGTAGGCAGAGGATCATAACGGACCTACACTTAGCCAGTAATTATGTCTATCCCATGTAAAACCCCCTGTAAGCCTATTGCTACCGGGCTCTATAGAATATTCAAAACCACTCTGAAATTCAAACTAAAAGCCCCTAAGCCAGGACAGATATTACATATCACTAAGTAGAATCTCTGCAGTCCGAATAAATTTTGTTGTTAGTTATGGCTTTTATGGTACCATTTCTATTCTTAAGTATACTAACGATCTATACATATTTGTGTTTGAATGTATTTAAAATATACTTACACAAATATTAAGAGCCATTTTATACAATAAAACATAATAATTGTGATCTTAACCTTATTTTGGGGCATCAGGTTTTTTTGAATATATGACTGTGCTTCATTTTAGTCATTTAGATACTATTCACTGATTTATTTAACTAACTTTTTTATTAATTTCAACTGTAGCAATCAACTTATTCGATGTGAAAGTCTCGGTTCGTTACCCACATTTCGGTTCCCGTTACGATGTCGATGATCAATATAAGAACTGAACCGGTTTCTTTTGCCACAGGTACCTCCATAACAACAAAATGTACCGTTGTTGATAAATGATTTTGACCATCAAGAATCTGAGCCAAGAGTATTAGCCAACTATTTATACATGAACCTACCTATGTTTATAACGTAGCAGTTACGTTGATGTTGTAGTTGTCGATGTTACTAAGGGCCAAAACTAAAACTAGTGCAAAAGAAACACATTTGAATACTCGTATCTTTTTTTTCGTTTCTTAATGGAAGAAGGTTGAAAATATCTTAAGAATACGATATTGTGGTGTAGTCAGTATATTTTGTACAGTTTTCAAGCTCTAGTGATTTACACAATATGATAAACAAATAAGTAACGGATCAAAGCAGTTATACTTCTTTTTTTTTAATTCCGCGGCCGAAGTCCGTGGCCGCTCTAATGTCCGTAGCCGGGCGTCTCTGGTTACAAGCAGAACGTATTTACAGTGCCGCCCGGCGGACTTTGACCACCTCTGTGGTCTCTGCGGGTTTTAGGTCGTGATGAGAATCCTGCGTCGTTGGGGTTGGGTTTTATCGCGCGTCAATGAGTGAATCTGGTTGCGTGCTATGGGGCAAAGGCCCCGCAGTACGCAACCCTTCTAGCCTGCTTCTGTAAGGACGGCGCGGGCGGGTGGCGATCCCGCCGTCCTCCGGCCCCGATCATGGAGGTCGATGGTCTTGGGCGTAGATGAGTCTGCAGCGCCCTCACCGCTGACTACGGAATACGGCGGGAGGGTAAGCTTCCTCTCCCTCTCGGCCGCCTCTTTCGCGAGCATGACTTGCTCGCAGAAGGACACGGCCGCGTTCCACCTACTCCCGCTGGAGACCATGGCTTGAAGCATGTTCTCCAGCGAGAGGGTATCCACGCCCAGACCCACTACGAGGTCTCGGCGCTGACTCGCCCACGTTGAGCACTCCACCAACGTGTGGAGTGCGATGTCGTCGTCGGAAACCTCGCAGTGTTGACACCTTGGTGTGACCTCACGATGGATGCGAAACAGATAGCTACCGAAGCATTCATGCACGGTAACGACCTGCGTCGCACTATACGTGAGTTCACCATGCTGCCTCTGCAGCCAATCGTCCATGATCGGTCTCACCGCCGCGATGATGGTGGTACCCCACTTGGGTTGCTCAAGTCGCACCCTCCATGACTCCATGAGATCCTGGCGGAGCTGGGACCGCTGGTCCTCGATTTCTCGAGACGCAGGCCTGTGGTCCCGCTCCAGCGCCTCCTTGCGCCATTGGAACAATGACGCAAGGGCTCTCGCTTCCAGGTCCCATGGAGGGGTCCCGGCTAGAAGACATGCAGCCTCACCAGAGATCGTGCGGTAGCCCCTTATGGTTTTGACGGCCAAGGTCCTCAACGGTCTGTTAAGGAGCGTTGAGTTGTTGGCCGTTAACCTCGCCGCCCATACGGGAGCCCCGTATAGGGCCATACTCCGCACGATCCCCAAGTACAGTCTCCTGCAGGAAGCGTTGGGTCCCTTTAGGACGCAGGCATCAGTCGCGAAAGCGCGACCGATGCCTGCGTCACCTTGGGGACCAAACTTCGCAAATGTGGTCCGAAGTTCCATCGGCTATCAAGTACGATCCCTAGGTACTTCACCGAGGGCTTGATTTCGATGCTAACGCCTCCCACATTTATGCTGGAACCTTCAGGTGGACCGTGACCTTGAGTGCTGACTAAGCAGTTATACTCGACAAAATCGCTTCTGATATTTTAGCGCAGTCGATTAAATCAAGTTTAAACATTGTGATGCAACAGTTATCTAACTAAAGGAGAATAAAATAAGCATATTAAAATAATAGGTCTAATTTCATAATAGAAAGTGAGTTGCGGAACGACCCAGTGGCCATGGTGGCAACAATGACGAGTAACTGATGCCACGGAACCACCCACCGTGACCGGAAAAAGTCCAATGACCAACCAGCAACAGGTATCCAAACGTAGTTTAATACCACAGCAATAGAATACTGAATATAATTTCTGTTAATAGTATCAGAATATGAAGTTCTAGTGTAAGGTAGTTGTGATAACGGTATTCGTTCATCTGTGCTCATAGCCTCGGGTTTTTTCTAAACCGATGGTGAGATGCAGATCAGTGTGTAGTATACACGGTTTAAAACGGCTGGCTAAAACCAACGATGTTCTATTGGAACAAACCGTGTAGCCACCAAAGCCTTTTAATACCACATTTATAACCTCGTTTGCAATCGTGTATTCATCCTATTCTTGGAATATATTACTAAGCAAGATCACTAGTTGTGTTTATAAATTTATTGTCTCTTTAATATAAGGTATCGTGCGAGAGGTATGTTCGGTAAGTAACCAACAGTTCAAGTTCGCCATAACTAGCGGTGCCCCATCAAGAGTCTGCGCGTTAAAAAATACCTAAGTGATTTGGTTCACAAACAAGCTAAGATCCAGTAACTACATTTCTTTTCGACTATTTGTTCTACTTTTATCAAATAATTTTATATAAATTATACCTATTATGTAACAACCTGTTTAAGTGGTTTCAACGGGTAGGAAAGATATTGAGATAAGCAATTGAAATCACTATTCATCATTATATTTAACTGAATTATATGTTTGTAAAAACACGTTTCTGAGTCTGATATTATTACATAACCCTTTAACTACTTAAAGTGAAAAAACAATGTTCAGCAAAATGTTGCATTTGGGTCAGACAGTACGTGATAATTATCGTGTCAGGTTTTGTCTAAATACAATAATGACGAAAGGTGTTTAAATCTAGCTTGAGTGTGCACAGCAAATATTTTAGTTGCTGAGCTAACAAGGTTATTGCAAAAATTATGACACTTCCTCAATGTTAAAATCAATTGCTGATGTCATAGTCTACTTGAGTAGGAAATTGATACTGTTAATTAGTTAACTATTACTTCCTTTTTGTTTTTAATATCGAAATATTCTATATTTTTGTAGGTCTTTTAATAAAAAGAGCATTTTTATCTTTCGCAGTAATAAGTTGCAGATACCTATTGTATGGCCATACCTACCTTATTCTCGTAACTCATTCCATTTTCGAATTGTATCCAGTCTCCATAATATTTAGGATTAAAAAACGGTCAACATAATATGGACTACCAGTTTAACAACTAGCTGTCCGATAAGTTCAGAACGGTATTTTTTTGCCACTACTTTCTCTCTTATGCTTTCACCATGACGATGCCAGTTTATGATTTTGATTATATTTTCATCTCCCACGAGAATACTGGTTAAGATACTTATTTGTAGAAAGAGCTGCACCAGACAATATTATGTTAAGAGTTAGTAACACACTATTTTTTTTAACTGACAAACTGTCATGTAGGCAAACAAGCAACAAAATTCGGTAAATCTACGCAATTGTTATTCAGAGGTCTTCAGATATATTTTTGTTCACACTGGACATTTACGTCTTACGAGAACTTTTGTGTTGACTGCGTTGATCGTAATTAGTTTTTGTTCAATTTGGAATTAGATGCGTATCAACGCATTTAATGAGACGTAATCAACAAAAATGTAAGGTTTTTATTGGGATATAATTATCAGATGAACATCAACATAGTAAGTAGCCTTTACATGTTTACAGGTTACACCTACAAAAAATACACGTCAAAAATTGACACAGCAACCGATTTCAAACTACCGAAATGGGACCAAATAGTTGTCGGAATGGGACCAAATTGAAATGGGAAGTGGTAGTTTCCAGTTAAAAAAAATCAATATCGGTTTACCCAATCCGAAGGTAACAAAAATAAAACTAAAAAACAACATACAGTCGAATTGAGAACCTCCTCCTTTTGGAAGTAGGTTGAAAATAATTGGAGTTTAAGGTGCCTTAGTTGGTTGAAATAAAAGTTTATTGAGCGGAGCTCAATCTTAGGCGACAAGTGTAAATCGTTTGTGTGCCAACTCCTCCAAAACGGCTCGACCAATATTGACCAAATTTGGTATGCTGGTCGACATCATGCCCGGGAGTTCATATCTCTGAAATCATGAAAATAGAGCCGACCACGGAAGAATAATCACCAAAATTGTCCTGGACATCACCGAAAAAACAGATGATCAAATGGTTGCCATGGAAACACGTGCGTCAACAATGAAAATAGTTTTTTTTTTTCATTCGATTAAAATTAATGTAAGTGTTCGATTCTGATTCTGATATGTAATAAAAACATTTGCTCCGCTCAACATTTGCAATTAGCAGCATGCATTGCATACCTAGTTATTAAGTATTATATCGAGTTACACATTAACCATAAGCTAAGAAATATTGTTTTGAACTTGAGGGATTCCCCCTCTAATGTCATCATAACTATCATAACCTTTGAGCACCTACTACAAGTTCTCTCTGCATCACCCTAAGGTTGACTGTTAGACAATGCCTATGGCATTAAGTCCGCCTATGTACTGTTACTGTGCATGAAGTGTAAATAAATAAATAAAAAATAAACTGACGTCAACCGTAGAATATTTTAAAGAATTGTTGTCAGGAAATAGGTTGTGCATTAAGATACAAGTTGTTTATTAAAGAACGATGAGACATTGTAACCAAAAAACCATCAAACCAGAAACGACTTTAAATTATAATGCAATAAAAAAATCTAAATTTGTTCAACCAGTCGCAAGATAATGAGATAATAACAACATAAAAAACATACAGTCGAATTTAGAACCTCACCTTTTTTTGGGTTTCGTTTGTAAAATACAGTCGAATTGAGAACGTCCTCTTTTTTGAGCGGAGCGAAGCGAAGCTCTATCTTACACGACAAGTTTAAATCGTTTGTGTGCCAACTCCTCCGAAACGGCTCGACCGATTTTGACCAAATTTGGCATGCTGGTCGACATCATACCCGGGAGTGCATATCTCTAAAATCATGAAAATAGAGCATAAAAAATTAAGAAAATTTGCTCCGCTCAACATTTGCAATTAGTAGCATGCTAGGTTTGCAACCTAGTTATGAAGTCGGTTATTAGATCAAAAATAATATAGATATTAGATTCAGTACAAATACAACGCGGAATTTTGACACTCGAATACTATGTAGGTAATTATTACTAATACCATCTATAAAATAAACAAGAGTGTACATTGATGGTTGACATAGTAATAATTCGTAATAATTAATACAAAAGCATCAATGTATAGCGCCGTTTCTTGTCGCATCCCTCGAGAGTCAGCAAGCGGAATAGGAACTTAGTACGGAAGCGGCTGAAGCGCCCGGTGTGCTATTTTCAATAGTGGACCGAGGTGAAGTGGAAAACGGCACGTTTTAAAAGCACTGATCGGTACATAATCTAGGTATTTTTGATCTAAGAGTCGGTTAAGTATTGTAACCAACTTCATAATTGGATAAAATAATTAATTCAAAATAAGTAAAATTTGTAAAAGTGTCGTAACATTTCTCACCGATAACTAGTCTATATCGCAATGCCTAGCGAGATGATCGTCGATCGATGGCGCACGGTGTCTATGAACCGGGCGGCCTTCTCATGACCATTTCACAAGCGCCTGCGCACGCGGTTATTACGGCAACTTTGACATGCCTAACGGAAGGACATACGACTACTACTACTGGGCTATAACACAGAAAATATAAGTAACTATACCATGCACTGTTATGTACAGAGGTACCTAATAGGTAAATAAAATCACGCCTAAATAAGCCCCACGTAATAGGGGTTGAGCATATTGCCCCTTTTTTATTTTTTTAAGTTCCGTGGCCTAAGGCCGCGGCCATGAACGTAGGAGCGGCAGCGGCCTTAGGCCACGGAACTTAAAAAAATAAAAAAGGGGCAATATGCTCAACCCCTATTACGTGGGGCTTATTTAGCCGAGCACCTCTGGTTAGCAATATTGCCCCTAGTCGAGAACTCTTATTAGTACGATATATCACGGGCAGTTGAGGTTGAGGACCTTAAGATCAAGGTCAATCAAGACGAAATCATTTAGAAAGAGTTTTCATTGTAAAATTTCACCTCACTAAAACTAATGAGCTTTAGTGAGGTGAAATAAATTTTACAATGAAAACTCTTGCGAAGTTTCAAATATATGCATTTGAAGTCGTTTTTTTTTCAGAAGATTATTACTTTTGGACTTGCTTGGTAATAAATTTTAATTGATGCCATTTTCAGTACTGGATCTAATTAAAATGGGATCTAATTAAATGGGATTAAATGGGAAAGGGGAACCGCCACCTTTCAAATACTTCCTACTAATATTATAAACGCGAAAGTTTGTGAGTATGTATGTATGTATGTACGACATATTATTATAAATATTACATACCTACACTTATTTATTTTATTTGTGTATTTATGTATTTGATTTATTTATTATTTTTCTTGTGTGATGAAAGTTGGCAGCACGATATTGTATTAATTGTGCTGGGTGCATGGGTGCGCCATTTTCAGTGTCACTGGCCTCCTCTGAAAACCAGCGCTGGCAAATGTGGGTCTGCCCACGTCAGCATAACCTGAGAGGAGACCAATGTCTACGCAGATGTGGCTTGTACTAGCATACACCTACGATTTTCCTGTCCTTAACCTACTTCTAATATTTTACTTGTGTATTGTTATCGCCATGTCTGTTTAAGTATAAACACATTTTCTTCTTTCTCTCTTGTATGTATGGATGGATGGATGTTTGTTATTCTTTCACATAAAAACTACTGAATGGATTTTAATGAAACTTTACAATAATATAGCTTATACATCAGAATAACACATAGGCTACAATTTATAAAGATATTGTGTGAAAAATCCAAATTACCATGCGGACGAAGTCGCGGGCGACCACTAGTACTTGATATAATTTTAGCAAAAAATAAACCGACTTCAAATACCGGAATGGGACCAAATTAAAATGCTACCACATAGAAAGCACTAACTTTCAATTAAAATAAATAGTTAAATAAGTTCACTCAGTGGTAAGTTATTATGAGGTAACAAACATAACTATATTGGACATTAACTTAGTTTGTCATTTTTCTGGTTGGACATTTTTATATCTGGCCGAATTTCTAGTTAGACTTTTCTATATTTGGTAGTTACGTATTTATATTTGGACATATTTCAGATTACGCGTTTCTCTAGTTGGGTATTATTATGTGATTGGACATTTTTCTTTTTGGACATTATTCGAGCAAAGGAAATAACATATCGTCGAAATGAAAACATCCTCCTTTTTGTGAAGTCGGTTAAAAAGAATTCGAAGTGAGAACCTGAGACGTGTAAAAAGGAAGGGGGCTCTCAATTCGACTGTATGTATGTTTGTTACCTCATATCTTCGGACTGGGTGACCCGATATGGAATTTTTTTTATTGGAAGCTACTCTCCAGTGTTTTTCAATTTGGTCCCATTCCGTCGACTATTTGGTCACATTTCCGTAGTTTGAAGTCGGTTGCTGATTTTTGACGTGTATTTTTAGCAGTCGGTTAAATAACTCTCACTTTGGCGAATCACACAAACCGCTAACATTTAATCTACACTTATTATTCAAAATCTGAACGTCATCATCATCATAAATTTCATGAAACAAGTTTTTGCAATCAACACGGGTTTTTTCCCCTTTTTTTGGAACTTTAAGCTGCTACCTTTGAGTTAAGGTATCTGTATCAAGTAAAAATATATATTATGGGTTCTACAATATTGTATACTTAGTGAATAGTTTATGATTTATCTATAATTTAAAGACAGATATTACGTCTTTAGCCCTGAAGGGTTAGGTAGAGGCAACATTGAGCCTGTCAGTTTGCATTGTTTCTAGTCCACGTAATGGATCCTCATTACGTGGACTAAGAAACAGTCCAATTTTCAGGCATCCTTTAGCACTTCTCCCCAGTTACCTAATAAAGGGTTTTATTTTATTAGTACCTATGATTGCTCAAAAGCATTTTGTGTCTGTAATATGTATACAATGCTTAAGGCTATAGGTAAACTAGTTTAGAAGTTGGTTGCAAGTCGATGAGCATTAACTAGAGTAATGGGTCAATTCATGTATCAAAAGTTGTCATGTTGCAGTTACTTAATTATTATATCTGTTGTAACACTAACAACACACACACACACACATACAAAAAGTCATGCCCGGATAATAGAGAATAGTACTACGTAAGGTAGCAACGGGGAATAAAGGCCCTTTTACGCCAGTAATTTCGATGGCCTTTTCAATAACTTTGGCTGAATTTGCCAACTACATAGTTACATTATGCTACTATTTGCGGTAGATAAAAATGGCTGTTCTCTCTGAGACAGTCTTGATAATGCCTCGTTTAGAGGCGAAACAATTGTCGACGTTTTGTTGTCCTTTTGATTCTGCGAAAAATTAATGCTATTAATTAATGCTAAAAAGTTTTTTCTTAAAAAATTTTTACTTACCATTGTTTTGTAGATAAAAATGTAAAATATCACCTAAGTACGAGTATATTTAATTGTTGTTACGTAAGTATTATAATTCAAGTTATTATAATGTAACTCTTATGATGTATACGTAAAGAATCAACTCAATCGTTCATCATTCTCGGCCTGCGAAATGGATAATCTACCTGAGTTTCTTGCTGGTATCTTCTCAGGAGAACCAACTTACCGAACCAGTGAAAAATTCATTTTCAAATGGTAACTTAATTTAGTACTTAATTTAGTATTTTTATAATATTGCTCGATATAAAATTGTAAAATTTGACATTCATTGTGTGCTCTTTATGTGCCTAAACTGAATAAACGAAATAGATATAATATTATATTATTATAATATAATATAATAATATTCTTTGCGAATTGCCTATCTTATCAACGATGAAGTCACTTTAGAATTTTAGAATCCTATCTTCTATCCTTCTTACTATTTACCTAAAGCCTATATAAGATGTTATAGGACAAGCTTACCTCTGGGTTCCTCGTATACAACCTCGTGTTCGTTAGGGCGGATGTTTGCTGCCGCCGGTTGCGCTGCCTAGAGAACCCCCCCAATTCCGTCCTTTGGCTGCACGTAGACCATGGCTCTATGAGCCAGATCTACGTGTGCGTCTACCGATCCCACACAGGGGATTCTGAGACAACAAAGCTCTTCCAGTACCTCAGCGAGACGGCTGATGAAGCGCAGGTGCAGTTCCCGAACGCTGACCTAGTATTTCTGGGGGACTTCAATGGCCATCACATTGAATGGCTGGGGTCCCTCAAGACTGATCATGCGGGTAGAGCCGCCCATGCGTTCGCTCTCTCCCACGGTCTGACCCAGATGGTATGCGGGATCACCCGGATACCAGACAGGTCAGATCACGCGCCCGCTCTGCTGGATCTACTGCTGACGAGTCGCCCAGCCCAGTACAGTGTTTCGGTAGGAGCCCCACTGGGTAGTTCCGACCACTGTGTTGTTCACGCTGTCATGAAGGTGTCACCTCCTGCACGTCCTGTACAAACGTCACGACGACTATGGCACTACTCGTCAGCGGATTGGGACGGTCTACGCGATTATTATGCGTCCGTCCCCTGGAGCCAGCGCTGCTTTGTAGGAAAGGCTCTTTCGGATAGTGCTTCTGCTATTGCTGGCGAGATCAGTTTAGGGATGGATTATTACATCCCTTTCACTGATGTCGCCAGTATCCGCAGAGCCCGTCCCTGGTTCGGGCGACATTGTGCCAAAGCTGTTCGACAAAAACAGTCGGCATATCGCGCCTGGATCAGGGCCCGGGCTGTGCGCGACCCAAACGTGGGCCACCTCAAAGCAGCGTACAACCGGGCCACAAAGTCGAGTAAGAGGGCCTTTAAGAGAGCGGATGCCCAGCGCGTCGCGCGGCTTGGTCAGGAGCTCACTTCCCATCCCACGGGCAGCCGTGGATTCTGGCAACTGGCCAAAGCCGTGCAATCTAACTTTTGTCAGCCCTCGCTGCCACCGCTGCGTTACCCAGATGGAACACTGGCTCACAAAGCCCAAGAGAAAGCGGATATGCTCGCAGACCTCTTTGCGGCTAATTCCCGGGTCGACGACCGTGGCCTGCAGCCCCCCGCCATCGCCAACTGTGGCCACACAATGCCTGATATTGTTATCAGGCAATGTGATGTACGGGCAGTGCTGCGGTCACTCGACACGCGGAAAGCCAGTGGCCCTGACGGCATTCCTGCGGTGGTGCTACGAAAATGTGCAGCTGAGTTGTCTCCAGTATTAACGCGTCTGTACCGCCTGTCATACTCTTCAGGGCTCGTGCCGGAGGTCTGGAAGGAGGCGAACGTACAACCGATCCCCAAGAAAGGGGATCGGTCCGATCCAGGCAACTATCGACCCATAGCTGTCACCTCAGTCATTTGCAAGGTGCTTGAGCTCCTTATAAATAAGCAGCTCATGCAATTCCTAGAGGATCACTCGCTAATCAATGATCGACAATACGGCTTCAGGCCAAAGCGATCAACGGGTGATCTTCTGGCATTCGTAACGCATGTCTTGGGTGGGGCTATGGAAAGGCACGGCGAGTCCTTGGCTATTAGCCTGGACATCGCCAAAGCCTTCGATAGGGTCTGGCATGCTTCGCTCCTTTCCAAGCTTCCGGCATATGGTCTACCTCCTCAACTGTGCAGCTGGATTGCCAGCTTTTTAAACGAGCGCCGAGTGCGGGTCCTCTGCGATGGCCAGGCTTCTCGCTTCTTGCAAGTGAATGCCGGGGTACCGCAGGGGTCCGTACTATCACCAACTCTCTTTCTTCTGCATATCAATGATATGCTATCCCTCGGGAACATTCATTGCTATGCAGATGACAGCACACTGCACGGGAGTTACTCGGTTCGTCCGACGGCGGGGCGATCTGAGATTGAGGAGGAGAGACGACGACTCGTGGCTGATCTCGACCGTAACCTCGACAGTATCTCTCAATGGGGTACCGAGAACCTGGTCGAGTTCAATGCCCGCAAAACACAGGCGTGTGCATTTACTGAGAAGAAATCCCCGTTCCTTCCCATACCCTCTCTTCAGAATGCATTATTACCAATGAAGGACAACCTTGATATCCTTGGCATAGACGTTCGTCGAGAGCTCAATAATAAAAACTACATCGAAAGATGTATAGGGCTAGCTTCGCGGAAACTAGGAATACTGAATAAGGTAAAGAGATTCTTTACACCGGACCAGAGGTGTCTGCTGTACAAGACGCAGATTAGACCTTGCGTCGAATACTGCTCTCACCTCTGGGACGGCTCCGCGAAGTATCTGCTGGACGCTCTCGACGCTATGCAGCGACGGGCTATCCGTATTATAGATTGTCCGGAGGTAACGGGAAGCCTTGAGCCGCTAGTTCAGCGCCGAACAATAGCTTCCTTGGCCGCATTCTACCGTATTTACCACGGCGAGTGTTCTGAAGAGCTCTTCAATCTGATCCCACCCTCTTCCTTCCGATCCCGAACGACTCGTGCCGGGCAGAGATGCCACCCCCACACAGTGGATAGCATGTTCGCGAGAACCGAACGTTTTAAACGTTCGTTTCTCTGCCGAACGATAGTGGCCTGGAACGCCCTGCCTGTGCACGTGTTTCCTCCTACATATAATCCTGGGTTCTTTAAGCGGAGCGTGAAGAGGCACATCAGTAGGTCGTCAAGTTGAGGGCCACTCTCAATAGTAATGAGTGCTGTGAGAGTGGCCCACAATCGCTTGACGTCGTCACGACTTACCACCAGGCGGGCGGCGTCAATTTGGCGAACCAAATATAAAAAAAAAAAAAAAAAAAAAGCGCTCAGCGACATACAGATAATAATAAAATGCAAGAATAATAATAATGACAGAACAGACAGACAGACATACGTCACTTATATCCCTGAATGAATTTTGTTTGTCCCATGTAATAGGGGGCAAGCCTATTGCCGTTACCAGGCACTATAGAAAATCCATAACCACTCTGTATTGCACACCAAAATTCCAACCACCCGGACAGAATAATATGTAACACGGTATCCCATGTTCGATTCCGGATTGAATCAAATTATTTATGTGATCCACAAATGTTTGTTTCGGAGTAAAGGTGTTTTCTATGTATAATATCTAGTGTATTTAGAAATACATAAGTATGTTTATCAGTCGTCTAGATCCCATAACACAAGCTTATATTAGCTTAATTTGGGTTGGATGACATGACAAAAAGAGTGGCCGGGAGTTTTTATTGCCACGTTCTTTTCTCTTTGGCTCCACCCATTGCTCAAGACGGTGGTGTCAAGGGTCCTTAACGTGCGAATCTGGCTTAAAAATGTAAATTCTTATGTGCTGACGTTAATAAGTGTTATTTTATAACCTATATTAATAAATATTTTTGAGTTTGAGTTGAGAATTGTGTGAGAATGTCCAAAATAAAAACTTGCCAACGACTTCTGATGCTTATTCAAACTAATGCAATTATTAACATAGTAGACATGTATGTTAAATATATCTAACTTGCTTAATATTAGAAAGTATGATTTTTTAATAGGCAACTCTGGGTGTTGTAGTCCAATATAACGTGCCCTTGAATGAGTTACTTAATATCGTGAATGTTTCTCAATGAAACGGCTATTCCTTGATTATTATATCGATTTTGCAATAAACGTCTTAGAAATTGGTATCTTGGATGTTTCGGTAATTAGCTATGGCGGTGCTAAATCGATTGATTTTTACATTTTAGTTTATTTTTTTTAACGACTCCATAAATATTTTATGCAGGTATAAAGGAGTAAAGGTAGTAATAAAGTCTTCAGAGAGATAGTAATACAAAGAGAAATAGAAAATCTCGTACTAAGATGAGGTTAAATTTCATTATAACTAATCGTCTGCACTTAATGTCTCTCGTAAACTACCAGTCAATTAACTTCTCGGTTATAGGATTAGTTATACTCGTATTAGATAGTAGATTACTATTAGAATTATCGGTGTGTCTATTACGTTAATTTACTCGAAATACTTTTTCGTATTCCTCCATACATTTCACACAGTTCCCTGACGTTACAGCTAGGGGCTCTGGTGTGAAATGTATGGGGAATACGAAAACGTATTTCGAGCAAATTAGAGCCTACTATATACCACGCTGGTCAATGCTTTTATTTACCAACAGACAGACATCAGATATAGTGATTTATTTGATGAAATCCCTGTTCGTCTAACACGAGATAACATAGAGGCGATCGCCTTGAAATACTTTCCAAGCACGTGAACTATGCGAATACGTTTACCTAACAAAATCAACATTTAATTAACACTATAAATATCGTCAAACTCACCAAATTTGCCGATGTTGCTGGTATACTTTGGTGACACACACTTTATATTTTTTTTCACTTGGTGTTTTTTTTTGTTATGTGTTTTGTTGACAGGTGGTTATTGGAGGGTTAATTTTTTTTACCGCAGTTAACGCGACGGTGAATGGTGCATCGGCCGGTGTCTCAGCTCGCGAAGCTGGAGATCGACTGGCGGTGAGTCGTGGGGTACATGCGGCCGGATGCGCGCGCACCGACCGACCCTCAGGCCTTCACTAGACGACCTTCGATTAAAAAAAACACAGGGTGATTTCCCACCATCAACAAACACCACCAAACATCAGCAAATAATACAACTCTGATTTTTAAAGTGATTCACTACAATACTCGTATAAAAAACAAAGTTTGGGTCTGTTCTATAGTCTGTGCTCGCGATAAACTCAAGACCTACTGAACGAACTCATGAGAACGGTTTATGTTCAATTAATTACATTTTTTAAACGATATTTTGTAATGTATATATTTTTAGTATACAGGTGAATTTTTCAAGTGGTCAAAATTGACTCAAAATTGACATAAAATATGAATTTTATGAAAATTCTAAGTTTTCCTTAAATTTGCCGTATATCATTACTTCTCGGAATTTGATCCTTAAAGCAACACTATCGTATGGTATGATAATAAAGGATGTGATTTTTTTTCTAAATCAATTGGTTCGATTCCCAGCTAGGATTATAGGTTTTTAAAAATCTAATGATGATGTTTTAAGTTTCATCAAAATCGGGCTCGTGACTCCTTTGAGCATTTTTCGCTATTCCTTATAGTTCTGGATTTGGTCATCCAAGCCCACTTGAATAATTCATCCTGTATAATTATGTATATTTTAATTCTTATTGTAAATAAATTTATTTCTATTAATTACTTTAATTGTAGGAATATAGATGGTCGTTACTAATAAAATAATTAATGTATTTAAACTACAGTTTGTAAGGTGAGGGGCTCATGGTTTAGTGGTAACCGAAAATGTTAACACATTGCAAAGGTTAAGCAACATCTAGTCAGGCCGGTCTTAGGATGGGTGACCATTTCTAAGACACCGAGACCCCTCCGTGCCTCGGAGAGCACGTTAAGCCGTCGGTCCCGGTTGTCATACGAACATCTATGGCAGGCGTTAGGGGTAGTTGGAGCCCTAAATCAAAAATCCAACCGGTCTAACTACAGAACTTCGATATCGCCCAGGGGTTGTGGAGGTCAGATGGCAGACGCTTCACGGAAAATATCGAAGTTCAGCCGAATCGCAGTTAGACTGGAAAGCCGACCCCAACTGAGTCAGGAAAAGACTCGGTGAATGATGAAACTACAGTTTGTAAGGTTTTAGAATGAGATTCAGTGGATTAAATTACTTTCTCGTTTCCAATTCCCACTAGAACAATGTCCCAACGTCCTGAAGATCCTTATGGATCTATTCTGTTAATTTTCTGCTAAATTTCATTTTCATTTAAACCTGTTCAACGGTTTACTCGGGACTCCAGTCCCGTTAAAATCTGTCCAGCCATTTCAGAGATTAACTGGAACCAACAGACATAGAGAAAAACGTTGGATATATTTTTTTTCTTAAATTTCATATGCATTTAATGAAAAACTGTATTTACAAAGAGACATTTTAATTTTATTCATCTGTAACTGTAGGCTAACTAGGCTTCGCCCGCGTGACATAGTTTTTTGGTTAAGTAAACAATGCCTAACGGGAACACATATCCGGGATAAAAGTAGTCTATGTTATATATACACCTTATTACATCAGCTATCTGCCAGTGAAAGTCCCATTTAATCGGTCATGCCGTTTCAGAGATTTACCGAAACAAACAGACAGATAGACAGAAAAAAAATTAAAGATCGATTTTTATGTAGGTACGGCATTAGTCGTGTAGACATTAGGCGTTGGGTGCATGAAATTGATTGAATTGGGGGGGTCATTGAAGGGGCCTATGTCCAGCAGTGGACTGATGTGGGTTGATGATGATGATGATGATACTTTCATATGCATATAGTGAAAAACTGCTAATTTGGAATGAATTACAAACAAACATTTTGTTTTATTTATTTGTTAAAAAGAATGTGACCCAAAGCGCCATCTATGCCTTAGTGCCTGAACTGAGTGAGCGTAGTATAAAAAAATCAGTCAGTCATCAGTATGGAGCGAGTATCATGATTGCAGCAAAGCCTTTAGAACTGCAAGCAAGTACCGCTAGAGGGCAGCGTCACACATACAGTAAAATAAAATAAATCTAACTACTTTGCAATATTCCGCCACATGCAAATTACCCAACTCTCGTATTTATTCATGCACAAGTCCGCCCTCCAATCCCACTTAGGCCGAAAGAATAGAGAAATAATTTTGAAAATAGAATAAATATGAGAGTTGTGTTATCGTGCAAAAAATAATAAAAACACATACAGTATCCTACTATCATAAATTGCGGAAGGTTATCCTTCCGCCCTACATGGGGATATACTTCCGAGGGCGTACCCATCGCGGGACCCCCGGCAATAGACGTTTAAGCTAACCTTATAAAAATAAACATTACCAACTACCGTGCTCAGACAAGTAATTGTATGTTGTAACCGCTCCATACCAACGCATAGTTCTTTTATCTGATCTGTGTACATTGTTAGTTCCTTTCTAATATTACTCGTAGTTCAAACAACCTTAGCCTGAGTGCACCTACTTTTAAAACTACAATCCATTCTATCAAAATTAAAGTCAATAATGTAAGTATATGGTGATTTACGTCGGGCAACATCGTAAACAAAACATCGTAAGCAAGACATATTAACGTAATTAACTATACTTTCAACAGCTTTCGACGTTAGCGTCAAAACAATATTGGTCCGTTTGCGTCAAATTGGCAAGGTATAAAAGCTTGACAAATGGGTGCCCCACGAACTCAGTGATCGCCAGCGCGAAGTAGGCGTCGAAACATGCCTTGCAATGCTCAACAGACACACAAATTACGGAATTTTGAACCGCATTGTTACTTGCGATGAAAAATGGATTCTGTTTGATAAACGCAAGCGCTCAGCAAGTTGGTTGGATCCTGGTTCAGCACCTAAGCAATGCCCTAAACGAAAACTTACCCCTAGAAAAGTGATGGTCACTGTTTGGTAGTCTAGCGCCCCGGTGTGATTCATCACAGCTTCTTACCAAACGGGGTGAGCATTACTGCAGATGTGTACTGAGAAGAACTGAACACAATGATGGAGAAGCTGGCACATCTCCGACCAGCATTGGTCAATCGCTCGTCTCCGCTACTCCTACACGACAATGCGCGACCTCATACTGCACAGCAGACGGTCTCCAAGTTGCAAGAGCTGGGGTTGGAAGTTATCCGTCATCCACCAGACCATGCGCCTACAGACTACTACTTTTTCCAGAATTTGGATAACTTCTTGGCGGGAAATAAATTCAATACCCGTAGAGGCAGTACAAAATGCCTTTAAAGAATTTGTTGCCTCCCGTCCAGCTGATTTCTTTAAGAAGGGCATCAATAAACTGCCGCTGCGTTGGCAAAGATGCATTGATTGCATGGGTGATTACTTTGATTAATACAAATAAAAATACATTAAAAAAAAATTGTTTAATTTTTTTCATACAAAACGGCAATTTTATAGGTAAAGAAAAGACCTAATATTAGGCCAGTAAAATTAAGGTACACCTCGGAATTTAATTCAATGACATAAACACTAACAGCAGAAATATATCAATTAAGATTGATAATTTTCATTTTTAATTTACTACCACATAATAAGTAATTATTTAACTTACGTATCTATTTTTACCCGACTGCGTCGGCAATGGTTATGTTTTTAACCGCGCGCTCTCCGCCCTCTATCTCAAAAACGGTTTAACGTATAAAAATTTAATCCCCTACAATATAAAATTATAAAACCCATAGAAAACGAGATGTATGCTAAAAATTATTTTTTCACCTTTTGAGCTCAAATTTTAATAGACGCGGACACCCATCCTATATGTATGTGTAGGTTTTGACACTACTTTTAGGATGTCTAAATATAAGTCTACTAGAGTTATCCCGACGAACTTTGTATCGCCTCAAATAAAAAAAATAAAAAAAACGTATATTTTAATATTTTATGCAAATGTATGTAAATTGAAAAACGCGACGGACGGACAGACAGACAGACAAATTGTCGTATTAAATAAATAGATACAAGTTTACACAAGATTCCAGCCAGGTTGGAAAAATTATAAAACCCATAGAAAACGAGATGCATGCTAAAAATTATTTTTTCACCTATTGAGCTCAAATTTTAATAGACGCGGACACCCATCCTATATGTATGTGTAGGTTTTGACACTACTTTTAGGATGTCTAAATATAAGTCTACTAGAGTTATCCCGACGAACTTTGTATCGCCTCAAATAAATAAAATAAAAAAAACGTATATTTTAATATTTTATGCAAATGTATGTAAATTGAAAAACGCGACGGACGGACAGACAGACAGACAAATTGTCGTATTAAATATATAGATACAAGTTTACACAAGATTCCAGCCAGGTTGGAACAATTCCGAGGTAAGTATATAGCAAGCAGGTTAGATTGATTGTTTCTACTTTTATCAATCACTATTTCCTTCGGTTCTTGTTTCATAGATCTATAGGGGCGCATCGTACCGGAAACTACCCGCCCTAGGCTCGCCCCCTATTTCGTGAGACGATTGTTCAAAGGTGTGTCAAGGTGGTAATCGCCTTTGTATCTCTTCGGGGATAAATACATGATTTTGTGCAACCCTATATTTAATGGGTAGTATTTAACTGATAATCAAAAAAACCTTCGTCTTGTACTTAAAATAATTCCCTTTCCTCAGCAAAAATACTGATTGCGCCGCAAATAATTACCTCAAAATATATAAATTTTAGTAGCAACTTAAGTTCGTGACGCACAGCTATTTATTTAGAAGGATCGCGTGCTTCGGGCCACCCCAGATTCACTCACCGACGCGAGATGAAACCTGACCCCAATGAAGCGGGATAAAACCCGACCAAACCCCAGCGCAGAGGCCACACAGGTGGCCAAGGTCCGCCGGGCGCATCTGGAAATTTCCTTCTGGTGCGTATCAGAGACGCCTGCGGCAATGGACAAAGGAGCGGCCGCGGTCTCGCAGAATTAAAAAAAACTATTGATTTAAAAATACTAAGTCAACCTTACCTATCCAAGATTGATCTAAGACCATTTCTAGATATTTAAAAAAAAAATACCACGAATAAAATGTTTTTCTGATGCTTATAAATTGAGGGGATATAAGATTTTTGCTGTGCATTAAAATTTTTAATCGGTATTTTTTGATGATACAAAGTTAGTCGAAGCAAAAATTTTACCTAAAAATACAAGAGTACCTACTTTACTTACCACTCCTTAAATATATTCTTTACATACAGACAATATAGGTAAATATACTGCACATATTTACTCACTGTGTAGATGATGCTGTGTAGTGTATTCACTCGTAGTACGAAATTTACAAATTGTTTATTTACATAACTCAATGCTTATTGTCGCAAAATAACTGTGTCGAATTGTCGTTCGTGTCAATGCATTAGAGTTTTATGAGTGTGCGATATGGTTAGACACAACCAACTATTGGATTGTCTCTCGCAATATCACATAGTTTATTTTTTTATTTATTGAGCGAAGCGAGCGTAGCGAGCAGAGCTCCTTATCAGGAGACTCCAACCAATGCAACTCGATGTGAAATTGTTTCTCGACAACTACCTAACCGATTTTCATATTTCCTTTTTTTTTTCACTTATTTATTTCACTCAAAAATCAAGCATTCTCAGGAGCAGGTTTTGTTTGAGACCGAATTTTGATTTAGGACCCTCAAAAAAAGTTATTGACCAAAATATGTCAACAACCGATTTTCATGAAGTTTTCACTCAAAAATCAAGCATTCTCAGGAGCACAGCAAAGTTGATTTTCAAATTGTCTCGAACAAAACCTGCTCCTTATAGATTGATAAATGCCTTAATAGAATAGATAATAGTCGCTTCGCTCAATTGCATGCTGCAGCGCAGTACCACGGCAGCGACCGCAGCTCCTAGTTTATTTATGTACAACACACAGAGAAAAATAAAATAATAAGAAGAAAACAAAGAGAATAGTGAGCAGTTAGTACAAGGTCACTACTTATTCCTAAAGGAATCTCTTCCAGCAGGCCAGAGAGGAGATGTATCTAAATAATATAAAATCTAAAAATAAACTTTCATAATCTAGTGGTGTATATATAAACTAGGAGCTGCCGTCGCTGGCGTGGTACTGCGCTACAGCATGCAATTGAGCGAAGCGACTATTGTCATATTTTTGGTCAATAACTTTTTTTGATCAAAAACTTTTTTTGAGGGTCCTAAATCAATTTGTTTTGCTATAATTAGTAGTTTACTACTCGACCAACATATCATGTTACACCAAACAAATTCCAAATTATCACCAAGATATAACACTTTTTTATTCTAGTGCGCTGCAAATATTCTATTGTGACAATAATTATTTTAATCTTTCACGAAAAATACTGATCGTGCACCAAATATTTCTGATTGTTACACAAAATATTTAGTATGCTAAAAATGGGAGGTTAGGTTAGGTTAAAACTGTGACCTCTTACGCTCGAGCCAGGCGAGCGAAGCGAGCGGTGCCGCGGCAGCGGCCGGCAAGTGCCAGAAACAACTTGCATGGTTAGGTTTGTGTTTATTTTTTATTAATAAAGCTACATTGGGTATTAATTGGTGTTAGATTAAAATATATTTTGCAGTGCATTATCTGAAGTAAAACTAAAACAATAAATGCTTGTTTGTAAAATTAGGTCTATTACTATTTTAACAAATTTACAACAATTCTTAAATAGGTGCTCATTATGAAATATGTTAGTGAATATATTTTGATGCACATTCAGTATATTTGGTGGAACAAAGACATTTAGATACCATCCTTCAAAAAATAGAATAAATTTTCAATGCGCCCAATATGAAACGAAGTATTCTTATTATATACTTAGAAGTTGTCGAAGGTAAGACGTGCGCGTGTGACCTCAGATAATGAGGATTCTGCCTGATTTACATACAAACGCCACGATAATTCTTTGACACGCGTTATTAGTATTGCACCCGTAGTTAGGCACGGATCGTTTGCTTGCAATTTAATGGTCAATTTCAACTGCTGATTTAGAATGTTTACATAAGTTAACTGGCAAAAGTGAAACTGGATATATTACAATTTCTGTCTGTGTTGATTTCGCATAAGAAGGTGAGTCATTTTGTTATTGATGTGACCAAAGTAATTGGCGAAGTGTGAGTGTAATAAACGTATCTGTCTACCTCTTCGGGGGTAAATACTTAATTATCTGTGTGATTTCCATACATAGAAACATATTTTGACCTCATCGGTCGTTGATCAAGTAGTTCAAAGATGTCTGATATCTAAATACATTACAAAGTTCGGTACCCAGTTTTCAAGTTTTTCTTTTGGCTTCATGGGCCGAGTTATAACTACTCGTAATAATAATTAACTATACAATAAGACAGAATTAGATAACTCAGTTTAACTATGATTTGTATTCTATTTGTTTGTATATAAATACCTACTTAACAATGTTAATACGTAGCGAGATGCTGAATTATGTATGATACATCCTGTATGTCACAGATTTATATATCCGTATATTACAAAGCCTATACTTAGTTTCAGTGTAAAATAAATAAAATAAAATAAAATAACGTTTATTATCTTTGAAATTTTTAGAAAATTATTTAGATTCGTCAAAAGTTGGTGTGACTCTACCGAGGGTTCCAAAATGCAACGAGACTGAGAAGAGCCCTTTTTTTTTTTTTTTAATTCCGCGGCCAAAGGCCGCGGCCCCTCTAACGTCTGTTGCCGGGCGTCTCTGGTTACTAGCAGAGGGTATGTCCAGTGGAGCCCGGCGGACTTTGACCACGTCTGTGGTCTCTTCGGGTGTTTGAGAAGAGCCCTCAAGAAACTCAGTTCGGCTTTTTTCAAAATATTTCATCTTAAATCTAATACAGAGTTATTCAGAAAGGAGCAATTCGTGTTACAACCAGGCAGCCTTGTCATCTAAGAAATCATTAATACTATAATAAGCCTAATGGCACAATTTACTTTTTATTAGGTTTTTAAATTTATTGACAGATAAATTTGCTATTTCGGTTGGCAAGGTATTGTACATTCGAATAAAGTTCCCAGCAAAAGAATTACTCACTTTATGAAGGAACAGCCAGTTTATCCTTATTTCTTAAGTTTAGGTTATGATTATCACTATTTTTCACAAATTTACTTTTGTTCTAGTGGGTATACAATAAAATTTCATAAATATACTGTGAATACACTGTAAGGATGTTAATATGCTTAAACTTATCTCTTAATGACTCCCGAGACCCCATTCCATAGATAGTCCGGACAGCCCTCTTCTGCAACACAAAGATAGTAGCTGAAGTAGACAAGACGCGCCGTTTTAATGTCTGTAAGTTGTCGGATCTTTTTGACAGCATAGGCTGCAGAACTAAGCCTGGCCGAAATTTTCCCGATATGAGGCCCCCATTGCAATTTGGAGTCTAACGTTATGCCCAGAAAGACAGTGTCATCGACCAATTCTATTATATCATCCCTAGGGAGATCATTAATATATACTAGAAAAAGAAAAGGTCCCAAAATTTAACCCTGCGGTACCCCCATTGCTACAGGAGAACCAGGTGACTGTTTACCATTGATCACTACTTTCTGGACCCTATCACTAAAGTAAGAATTGACGAAATTTAGTGCGCAGACAGCGACGAAAGTCTGGTGCTGAACGCAATCGAAGGCCTTAGATAAGTCACAGAATACACCATAAGCATCATATGACTCATCCCAGGCCCTGTATATACACTCTAATAACTTAATTCCGGCATCAGTGGTGGACCGACCACGAGTGAAACCGAATTGTTTTGTATGTAATAGTTTATTAACGTTAAAGTGATTTTGCATTTGATTAAGCATAATTTTTTCAAAAAATTTACTAAATGTAGGTAGTACAGAAATGGGACGGAAATTGGACGGATCTGAAGTACTACCCGATTTAAACAGGGGAATTAATTTACTAGATTTCATTAAATCAGAGGACACACCACTATCAACACAATTATTAAATATTATTACTAGTTCAGGAGCAACCATTTCAATAAAAGAATTTACTAAATACACAGAGATGCCCCAGAGGTTAGCTGTTTTCTTGATATTTAAAGATTTAAAAGTTTTTAAGATAGTGTTTATGTTAACTTTACTGAATTTAAATATAACGTTACAACAAGGAACGTTTGCTTTTAACAAAGATTCTGCTATGGGGGTTGAAGAGCCTATATAGGGTTTTTGTCAAATCTACAGGAATTCGGGAGAAAAATTTTTCAAATTCGTTAGCGACCTCGAAGTCTGATGTAGTTATTTTACCATTTATATTAAGTTTAAAATTATTATCATTTAATTATTGTCCCCGGCAACGGTATTAGCAGGCCTATGTCACTCGCCTAACAACCGCAAGAAATACGTGACGTCAGCGACAACTTGAATTTGTAAATCAGTAAGCGTTGTCTCTTGTTTGTGACACGGCATTGACCATAGAGTTGATATTGAGGCATTAATGTCATAATTATTAGTCAAATTATGCTGGTACTTTCCTGACAACCCTAATGTTCGAATTATGTTCTCTGTAAACAAAATAATGTGCTTTAATTAACGTCGGAGTGCAAGTTCTGCATGTAAGTACTATTCCCTATTCTGTACCGTAGGCACCGTTTTGTTGCTCGATGTTATATCAAGAGACGTAGAGCGATTAAGTTGTAATCATAAGACAATATATAACAAACATCCAACACGCTGTCCTTTCAATATTCACCTAGAAAAAACAACAAACTATGCATTTATTTCTACGTCACCTGACCACGGCATCGCGGCAGTGGCACACACTAGAAGAGTTGTTGGAAAAGCGGTGGGTATACCGTTATCGGAGAAAGTTAAGTTGAAGAACACGCGGCACAGGAGTTAGTGTACGGTCGGCGCAAGCGCACGCCTTGTCAACAGTTTGAATATTACCTCGTTATTTTGGTGAATGTCGTAGTTATTCGAATTTAGTGCACAGTGATATCCATATTGATAAGGTATGGTTTAAATATTTTATATAGATTAATTTTTGTTTGAATAGTCAAAACTCAATGTTGAGGAGAAAAATAACTTAGTTCTAAATGCTATGAGGTATATTCTGGGGATTAAGTTACGGTAAGGGTATATTTTTTAAAAAGATAGTGTTTTTCTGTCATCACTTATTGTGCTATGACCTAATTTATTCCTTGTACACTTCACACTAAAGCAGTCATGTCTACTGTCTAACTACTCACACTCAAGACAACAGCCGGTAATCCAATTCGACTTTAGAGACTATATTCAGATTCAGATTCAAATATACGAGTATAATACCCTATCTAAGTGTCTATTTACTTGTAAGAAAATAATTTAGAAAATATCTTACTTAACAAAATTAAACTTTTTAAAGTACAATAATATATGAAACCGTGTGCCTAACCAATGTCACTAAATTCTAAAAGAAATATAAGTTACACCATACAGCTAGCAATGGTAAAAAGATTATTTACTTGGTCATTGATACCATTCGACACCACGGGCACCCAGATACACAAATAAGCACAAGAGAAACAAGTTATCAACTTTCTGACAACCACTTTCTCAACTATCTTGAATACTACTTCGGTGTATACTACCTACCTATTTATATTTACCTAACAAATTGTAATATAACTCGGCGTAAATCCAATCATATTAGGATTGAATCTCAAACGAGGACCGCTTGTTCAGAGTTTAAAAAAATTGGATCCCCAAGGTAACTACTAAGACGGTGACCCGACGATCTGATGGTTTTGGATGAACCCTGGGGCATGTTTATGCCTTTACTGTGGGCAGAGCAGTAAATTAAGATACACACTGAAGTGGCAAACTAAGGAAAGCTGTTACCTCTATGCTTAAAACAGTAATAAACTACAGCGTCACTAACAAAACATAAAATTCTCCTCTCCTCCGAAACTAATATATGCACAACAATTGTCATAAGAATCGGTCAAGCCGGCCGATTCTTATGACAATTGGTGTATATATATTAGGCTCGGAGTGATAAGTACGGCCCACCCTATGGCAAAAGAACGGGGTCAGCTAGTGATGTATAAAAACTATTATAAAACGTCACATAATTCACGTGATTATCCCGGAGGAGTAAGTGCCAATTACAGTGAGTACCCAACCCTTGAAACAAGGCCAGACAACACGACACGTTAGACACAATCACTTTAGAATTTAGATACCTATACCTACACCGCCAACGGTGGACACTATGCAACAAATAGCTCACTGGTTCAAACAAATAGGTACCGAAGTGTGCTAATTAAATTCAGTACAATCGCAGTCGGAATGAGTAGGTATTGCTTTAAATTCAATGAGAACTCTAATTAAATAACCAGACCCACACCCATAGATTAAAGAATCTTTTGAGATCACATTCTCTGCGATAATTTTAGTCGACTATAGAGATAGTGCAGGGGTGACTATAACACTTGCAAAGGTTGTTTTACAAAAATAATGGTCAATACCGATTGGTCACACTCAAGTCAAAGTATATTTATTGACGTAGGTTAACTTCTAAAATACTATTCCCTATTTTGTGACGTGTGTCGTAAAGTTACACTTATGAACGTCGATTCCACATTTAATTCCAGATTCGCAAGGCAATATGTAGAGCAAAAAACTGGCAATAAAAACTCACGGCCACTCTATTCTAATCGATAGTACTCGTAATTATTCGAGACTCATATAGTTCTCCCGTTCACTATGATGACGTTGCCTCAATACGCTAACTATGGAGTAGTGGAGTATGGAGTACGAAACATGGAGTATGGAGTAGTGGATAGTAACCAACAGGTTATAAATCGCTTGGTTATTTAACAGTTTAATGACCGCGAGCATAGACCAACGCGGTCGTCGTATAGGCTGTCGCCGACCGCGAGCCATAAGTCGGTCACTCACTTTATGAAAATGCGTAATTCGAAGGTCGTACCTACAGAAATAATAAGCATACCAAACTGATATTTATCCAGTATTGTGTAATACAGTTAAAGAGGGTTGGCTTGATTCGATATTGCGAAGTGCCGGAAACGTGTTGTGTCTAATGACGATTGCACTTCGTCTAATATGATTAAAACAATTCTGCGTGCGACTGCGATTTTATATTAAGATTAAGAAAGTCAAGCGAGGAGATGAGCCTTCAAGTGTGGAGATTAGCCTTGAGGTTATTCCGGATGCCCCATAATGGATGTTAAGCTGTACATTCAAAGACTTTTGTACTTATAATGTCAGCTGCCCGCATAAAAACATTTTGTTACAATATCGCTTGTTGAAAGTCGTTCGATTATGGCAGTTTAGACTCCGACTCCGAAGCTTAAGCTTATAGTGTCATACAATCGCAAAACAAATGAATGCATTCACTATACATAAGTCCATGTAATCTTTACGTTACAAGTCCAAATTTAAAGAGTCGTATAGGTACCTAATGGGGCATGTTTCTTAGATTACCCAGAATTTCTTAGTAATCGTGTTTTATGGGTAGAGTTAGTACATGGCTGAATAACTTAAATACATAATTTAAATGTTATTTCTAGCAAGGTTAATGAAAATTAACAGGTTCATCTATTATAGCGATGCGTGTAATTAGGTACTACTTACACTGTTTTTAAGTCAATAAATCATACTAATACTACTTATTTATATTTTATAATCATAATTACATGAAGCATGAACTAATTATATTATTATTAATTATATTATATAAATATACAATATTATACCCTCAGTTCATGCTGCACTATATAGGGTGTATACAACTTGTCCCATTCACGTTGACACATTATGGGACAAGTAGGAAGGACTGTTTCGTTTTTGCAATTAGGTACATGCAAAGTATGTTATTAGAATTAGGCATGAATATGTTATTAGATTGGGTTAGTTGGCCAATGCAACTGAAGCGACAAAGGTGACACTTAAGTCACCTGCTGCTCATCATGCTCCACTCCACATAGTAATTGGGTGGAATTACTAGCTACTGGGATATTATTCAATTTTAAGATGTAAACTTTATGTTTACGTTTAGTACATACTTAATTACTTACACATAATCACGCCTGTTTTCTTGAAGGGATAGGACGACGTATCTAAAGACGACACTATAAATATGAACAAGTACTTATGACATGACTAATAAGTTAACCAAAAATGGTTATATTTTAAACTTTATGCCGTAGAAGTAGGTGCAAGAGAAATTCCAGCAAAATCTCTTTACAACTTGCTTAAATATCTCGGATTGCCAAGAGCTTCAGTAAGCTCTTTACTAGGATGAATATCCAAAGTGGCACTGTTAGGATCTTACCAAATTTTACTAGGTAGAGGATGGAACACCTCGCCTGTAGACGATGAGCGCTGACTAGTCGATAGTTGGCCACCCTAAAGCTACAACTGAGTCGCAAGTCACAGTCGCCTGCGATTTGTTCCCCACTTTATCACACTATGGACCCGGTGGAACCCGCAGGGTGAATCCATAGAGTGCTTGGTATTAGATCTCTCTCCTCATCTCCTCCACCTTATCTCCTAACTAGCGCATTTTTCGTTTGTTTCAGCAACAAGCTATGTTAGAAGGGACCAAGCTCAATTCCCCGTCACAAATGGCCAGCGTTTTCGACATTGCCAAGGACACTGTCCTATTCCTCTTGTTATCATGCTATTATATCCTCGAGTCACTATTTTGGACCTTAATACCTAACACAATAAGGCCTATGAAGAGTCTTAAAGGGGATATAGTATTGGTGACAGGGGGAGGAGGTGGTGTAGGACGAAATTTGGCTGTGAAACTAGCGAGGCTTGGAGCCAAGGTTATCGTGTGGGACATCAGTAAAGAAGGTTAGTAGAATTGATTTTACCTGTAATCTCCGCCGAGTTTCTTGTCCTTCGTCTCAGATGTGTGGTAATCGAATGGGCGGAATATTTAATTTAGAAAAAGTGTGTATTAACTATGTACTACTATTTTGAATAAAAATATTTTGATTGATTGATACTGTGTGAGTCCATTGGGAACATGAAAAATGGAACCGTAAATGGCGTCTGCCATATTATTATACCCAATAGTAGGTACCCCAATAACTATTGGTACCTACATAGGCGTTGTCTTGCAAGACCGTTATCTACACTACATCCTTTATCCTTTTTTTAAATTCCGCGGCTATACTTACGTCTGTTGCACTGGTGCACACGCAGAAGGTATTTCCAGTCGCGCCCGGCGGACTTTGACCACCTGTGTGGTCTCTCCGGGGTTTTGGTCGGGATCAGAATCCCGCGTCATTGAGGTAGGGTTTTATCCCGCGTCGGTGAGTGAATCTGGTTGCATTCTGTGGGTCAAAGGCCCCGCAGCACACAACCCTTCTAGCCTACTTCTGTAAGGACGGCCGGTGGCTATCCCGCCGTCCTCAGGTCCCGATCATGGAGGTCGATGGTCCTGGGCGTAGATGAGTCTGCGGTGCCCTGGACTGCGGAACTCAGCGGGGAGGGTACGCTTCCTCTCTCTCTCAGCCGCCTCCTTCGCGAGCATGACTTACTTGCAGAAGGACCTGCTCCTAAAACCGGCCTGGCTAGATGTTGCTTAACCTTTGCAATGTGTTAATTTAGGCGGTTATCGCTAGATCACGAGCACCTCCCTCGCTAGTGACTATTATTTACCTAAATAACAGTCGCTAGGGAAATATCCGTAATCATTACAATGTAAATAGTATATTTACAATGTAAATAGTATATAGGGTAAATTTTTCAAGTGGGCTTGGATGGCCAAATCCGGAACTTATAAGGAATAGCGAAAAATGCTCAAAGGAGTCACGAGCCCGATTTTGATGAAACTTAAAACCTCATCATTAGATTTTTTTAAAACCTATAATCCTAGCTGGGAATCGTACCCATTGATTTAGAAAAAAAATCACACTCTTTATTATTACACCATACGATAGTGTTGCTGTTAAGGATCAAATTCTGGGAAGTAATGATATACGGCAAATTTAAGGAAAACTTAGAATTTTCATAAATTTCATATTTTATGTAAATTTTGTTATTAATTGGATATTAATCTACAGGTGTAATACCTTGCGCTTGATTCGTGGTCTTCCTTTACTCAGTATTATCACAGGTATTATGTTGATTGACATTACTTAGTGTCTAATGTTACGATTTTCGTAGGTAAGCATATGTAATGTACAGTTTCATAAAAAGAACGACGTAATAAAACGAAAACAGCAACAACTAACAAATAAAAAAATAAGTGATTTTTTACCGTAAAACGTTTCATTTTCTGTTATAACGCGTTTTAACTAAATGCCATTAAAAAAAAAACGAAGTTAAATATTGACAAAATAGTTCATATAGGCTACAAGAATACTACACATAGGCACAGAATAGGGAATAGTACTTACATAGGTTACTCTTTAATAACTGTTAAACTCTTGTACTTATGTACCTACTTAACAACAAATGTAAATAACTTAACCTCTTTGCTGCAAATCAGTTTATAGATCTCCATTCACTGATCTCACTCAGTGGCTATAATTAAATTGTTGCTACTTTTTTGTGGTGAAATCGATTGAATCGACGAACGCAATGTATCAAAGAAACAGAATAGAGGCATAATTGGTAAACTCTGGTAAATACAAAAGTCAGCGTTGTTTATAAATGTAAATTATTACTACATATCTCAGGTGTTTCATTATAAATAGCCCAGTAAATACAGTTCGCGAGGCGTAAGCTGAGGTTTGCATTTGTGTGAGTGCACGTACGTGAACGTATATGTGACCCTGTTGTACAACAGGGCTTTTTTACTCTACTTTTCGTGATCACTCGCACAAATGCAAAGCTCAGCTTACGCCTCGCGAACTTTAGTACAAATAAATTTACCGTCATGGTACGATAGTAGAGGTACTACTATCGTACCACTTGAAATACTTCGTACCACTTGAAGTACTTCCACATGAAATATTGCATGTAAAAATTTCAAACATTCATAACACGACATCATCATTCAAGGCTTATTTGGCTCGATGATAGAGGAGCCTTTTAACTACAATTCATAAAAATTTTAAGCAAAATAGTTCGAGCCGTGTTTGAGAGAAAAAAATAAAACCTCGTTTTTGGCGGTTTATCGTTCCTTTATACGGCCCTGGAAAAATTATGTCAGTGAGCATCCCCGTCATAAGTTAATAATAGACGTAAAAATCCCGTAATAGATCCCCGTCATAGATAATAAAGGATTGTAATTGTAATGCCTATCTAAAGCAGATTATGAGATTTCTTTACATAACATCCGGAGCTTGGAGTCTATTGTATTAAACAAGAAATATTCTAATAAAAATAATTTTAAAATATTTAGTAAAAATAAATATTTAAATTGTTTAATTGTTTTTAAGTTAATAATGGTAGGGATAATGCCACATTCCAGATATAAATTATTCAATTAACTACTACATTTCTTTTTATTTACACTTAGGATTGCAGAAAACATGCACTGCCGTGAAGGACGAAGGTTACGAAATCGCAAGCTACGTCGTAGACCTAGCTGATCGTAGCGCTGTCTACGCCACCGCTGATAAAGTCAAAAGAGAAGTATGTACTCCACTGATAAGAAAATACTTGTAAATCCTAGTAAGACATATTATATACTATAACATAGCATAAAACAAAATAGCTTACATTTCCTAATATGTATGCTTAGATCTTTAAAACTAACCAACCGATTTTTATGCGGTTTTCACCAATGGATAGAGTGGTCCTCGAGAAAGGTTTTTGTGTATAAAATTTGTCCAGAGAGCGAAGCTGCGGGCGTCCGCGAATCCGTATTGGTTTATTATCGATTGAGTTTAGTTGACATTGACATGCGGCCCGGTTTCTAAAGATGTCAAGACAATTAATTATAGTACAAAAATTACGAGATCACAGGAGTTGGATTTTTGCTAAGCGCGTGCCAGGTGGCATTTTAGGTTACCTCTGGCGCTCCGCAAAAATCGGGTTTCCAGACACTCTCATACCGAACAACGTTTTTTGTCCTGCACCTGGAGCAAGTTAGGAATAACTAGTTCTTCTGTGCGGGACTATTAACTAATCAAGCATTACCTTGACATTGGCGAAATCATCGATGAACATCGATAGAGCCACGTTTTTAAAGAAGAAGAAGAGATCACAAAGTGTACATTAATAATCTCACAAAGTGTTAGTGTAGGTATAATTAAATTTGTCAGTCGGTTTGACCTACTTCATTTTATTACACAAATCTAGTAGTGAAAGTAATTATTTTAATTTATTTCTTGAAAGTATAACAATGCATTTATTATGCAGCGGAAGCTACAGTAGATAATGCACGGACACTTGTGGGTTAAAATTCGATTCCCAACAGATAGAGAAATAAATAATTAAGTATTGAAATTTTATATGATTATTATGTATGTGTATTTATAGCCAGGTTCTTTTCTAACAGGCTCTACCTCTACAAACTCACTATGTAACCGTAAAATTGTAAATAAGTACCATTAGATTATAATCAATCTCGCAAAATTGATACAATTAATGTAATTAAGGGCGATTGGAAAATAGTGGCCGTGTGTTTTTAGATGTAAAGCCTGTTGGAAAAGAATCTGACAATAAAAACCCCACAGTCACTCTCTTCCAATCGCCAATACCTTTATTCCACCCTTTGCACCCAGGTGATATCACCTGGGTGCAAAGGGTGGAAGGGCACAAATTCCACATTTTTGTGTACTTTGTTCACCTGAGAGTTGTTCACCATTGAACAAATTCCATACAATCATTGTTTGGAGTTACAAGATTTTAGTGTGTATAGTATATATTAAAACTATAATTTAGATTATAGTTTTATTTTTAATTTTATTTCATTTTTATTTATTTTGGAAACATTTTATTTTATTAAAATTGTATGTTAAATTGTATGTACTTAAAAACTTAAAGTTCCATACTTTATCATAGTCTGCATTGTACATTTTCATTGTATCAATGATGCAATGAAAAATATGTTTGCGTTCCACTAAGGGCACCACTTTACAGTCAAACACGTCAAAAACAAGATCTCCGAACAATAACTGCAAACAATAATAAGTTCCATTTTTTGCCACACGCAAACTAAAGTTGGGAAACTGTAGTGACGTTACGTCATCCTCGACTGTTTGACTGTTCAGACGTGCAGAGTGATTGTTGGGGGTTTAGACCGGTTATCAGCGCTCTATATGTATATACGTATTGTAGAGATAGTTGCCCTGAGGTCAGTACCAATAAGTTCACATCAGAAATGGCTCGGGATCGAACTGACGTCGCCGCGTCGTCGAAACGCAAGAGCAACGTCATTGCACCAGGCTACGGACGAATAATATCATGTTACTTACAGGTCGGCAAAGTAGACTTACTGATCAACAATGCCGGCACGGTTTTCGGTGAAACTCTACTTGATTTGACTGACAACGCCATAGAAACTACGTATAAAGTCAATATTCTTTCGCACTATTGGGTAAGTACCTACCTAAATACCTACAGTAAACTCTTGACAGTACCTAAGTGTTGTAACAAAAGTGTAAGTACTTGCCTAAAAAGGTCAACCATCAATGATTTGTCTGCTTGTGTTGTTTGATTTTTTTCGTAACGACGACCTTAGGTGTGCGTGCATCAATGTAATTTTTGTATGCTCGAAAGTGAGCCTCAAGTGACCTACAACTTTTTGTATTTGTATGTGAAGTGTGACAAGCTCGTTAAAGAATCATCATCGAATGTGCTTTTTTCCCCCACCGAGGTAGGTTCGGCTTTTCGGTCTAAACTAGGAAGCGGGTGAATTTTGATATTTTCCGTGAAGCGAAAGATCGAGACTAACTAATTAAATACTACACTAACTATGGTAGGTACTGCGCGTTAGATTTTAGAATCAAATACGCGTGGAACACCTTTTTCGTTCCCAATAACTTTAGAAACCATTAGATACTTACCAAATTAAGAAGTATCGTGTCAATTTAGAGAATAGTCTATCTAAGTGTTCATTTCCATTCAAATGGGTTCAACGGTTTACGCGTGAATGTGTAGGTGAGTATGACAAACATCTAGTCCCAATTTCATTAAAACTTAAGCACTAAAGAGCTCAATTCAGAAATCGAACATTAGTTATATATTTAGCTGACTTGGGATGGCGCTCGCTTCGCTCCCTATACTATCTATGGTATCGACTGACTGTGTGACGAATATATACATCTCCATCTTTTTGAACTCGCCTTATTTGTACCAAAGATATTTAATGAATGCCTACTTACTCATATTTACGGTGTACATTTCAGACGGTGAAATCTTTTCTACCAGATATGATCAGTACGGGAAAAGGCCACATTGTAACCGTAGGCTCAGTGGCAGGTTTGCTCGGGACGTACCGTTGCACTGACTACAGCGGTACCAAGTTTGCCACCGTAGGCTTCCACGAAAGCCTCTTCACGGAGCTCAGAGTACGTATTACCTTTAAGCAAATCAGCTGTTATCTACGGAATAGCTCTACCCAGACTGCGAGACTGTAAGTACCTATGTAGGTAATATCGGTCCTGGTTGTTGGGAATTATAACTTCGAATTACAGAAGATCAGAAGCTGATTTGATCTGATGGACAGGGTCGTCCCCTATTACCTGGGATCTTTCAAAATGTGGGAGTGAAATACAACTCGACTGCCTACGTCTTCGGGGATATGGGCGTGATTTTATAGTACGCAGCTCTACATAATGTTCGATGAACAGCTTTTAAAATGAGAATTAAATTCGGGGAGAAGTGCTCTACCCATCGATGTAATATTTACACCATGAACATATTATTTGATCGATGGATCTACCTCTAACAGCAACAATTTGTACCTACCTATAACTTAAGACTAACCTCCTTTATACCTCTTTTCAGGCACATGGAAACCACAATATCCACGCCACACTAGTGTGTCCATACTACATAAACACAGGAATGTTTGACGGAGTGACCCCTCGTCTGATGCCGATGTTGGAGCCGGATTATGTGGCAGCAACCATGATCGACTCCATAAGGAAGAATGAAGTCAATTGTGTGATGCCAGGCTCGGTCAGATACCTTCTACCTTTGAAGTGGTATTTACATACTTTTATCTATTATGTGGGGCATTTTACCAAATTCTGACTTAATTTGGTAAAATACAGATCTACTACCTACCAATTGCTATACCTCGCGTCACATAAAAAGAACGCTGACCTTCAAGCTGCGCAGTAGACGATTTATCGATCTATATGGCGGTAACAGTAAGAGCGAGAGTACCGATGCGCAAACACACCCCTCCCACTCTCGCCCAGCGGTCATTTTACGTGAACATCAGTATACCTCTGTTGAGACCTTAAGGTAGACGTCTCTGGTCTATTACACCATAGGGAGTAAGAAGCTACCTTAAAACAGGTATACGTAGCTACACTAGAGAGTAGGTACCTACCTAGTTCCTATTCTACCACTTATGAAAGTTGAAATAAAAAAAAACAACCTGTAATTGAGAATAACTTTTTTTTGCTCCCAATAGGTACTTGCTTATTTCTAATTTTGATTTTTTCCAGCCTGCTCCCCGCGAAAATGTGTTGGGACCTGATGCACCGGGTAATGAAAGGACCTCAATCAATGATGGAGTTCAGAGGAAAGCCCAAAGCCGTACCAGTGATTGCCAGGAACTACTGCAACTAATATCGATAACCATTTAAATAATTGTAATACTTATTGACTTTATTTATTAAACAAAATGATAACCAGCAATTTATTATAATGAGCAACTTGCTGGTAAACCCTTCAAGTTACGGTTGAGCTTTAAAAAAGCTTCTGTTACGAGTGGGTTTAATGATTGTGTATATTATTGGAATTGTTTTGGGATTTCAGCAGGTACCTACCTGTTTTACTGAATAGCTAGAGATCCTAGAGAAATTATTAAAGGTACTTAATATGGACAAAGTGAAGGTACGTCAAGACGGCAGAACAAGATATCTAAATGGCAGGATCACTTTCTTTGTAGAATATTTTGAAATTTTATGAGTGCAAAATATTTTTATGATATTAGATATGCGTGGTACTGCTATCTTAACATTCACGACACAGAAGGTATATAGGTATATACATATTGACTCCACACAGGCTTCGATCAAATATATCTTTACCTACTTATCAATACTATAATAATCAATACATCGATGTACACACGCAGGAGTTTGTAGATTTAAACAGGAATATTAGATTACAATAATTTCGTAAGACTGGAACAATCCTTAAGTAAATATTAAAGAAATATAGCTATTTTGGCAGAAAACTGGGAGGGGTTTTGAAGTAGGACAGCGATACGTATTTTTAGTACTTAATGATGTATGATAGGATGATGGATGGATGGATGGATGGATGGAGAATGCAGATGGATCGATTAGGAACAATTTGAGGGATAATTGACGGAACGAGAAGCACGTTTCTCAACGAAACTTTTTACGTTAGAACAGTTGTATTTTGTAATATTGAAAAAAAATAAAAAGCAGATAAATTTTAGTGTTTTATTAAGATCATGGAATAACAAATAAATAATAAATTAAAATTAATATCACACACGCTAGAACAAGTCGTAGAAGTAATCTAGGCCCTGTCCCAACTCCCATATGGCAACCCCAGTGCCGTATTCACGAGCTAAGTCCAGACGCTTTTGTATGGAATATAATGTTGGAAAGAATATCTTTTTTGTACCCTGTGATGATCTGTAACAAAGAATAAACTCCGTTATCACTACATCACTTCACTATCACTATCACTACCTACATATTATAAAACAAAGTCGTTTCCATTCCCTATATATGCTTAGATCTTTAAAACTACGCAACGGATTTTGAAGAGGTTATCAGCAGTGGATAGAGTGGTTCTCGAGGAAAGTTTTGTATATAATTAGTCAAGCAGGCGTAACCGCGGGGGTCCGCTAGTTAAAAATTAAAGGTAAAAATTTAGTAGAATTTAGGTTTGTGAGTACCTATGTGAGTTGTTTAGGTAAGGGTTAAGTTGTCATTATTGTCATTATTTGTCAACCTCATCTGCAAGTGGCACACCTGCCGATCAACAAACGAGGCACTTGTAAACATAAGTGTCCGACAAGGGGCAATAGCTCGCTACCTATTGTGGACTAATTTTATAACTGGCGAAATATGGACGTATAATATGCCTCTGCTTACCCTCTCGGTGAATAAGGCGTGAATATGTATTTGGTGGATATAGCATTTCATTGTAATACACAGTTCTTCAGGAAACATACTACACACACAAACGACGGGTGAGACTGGAAATTCTTTTACTGCTAACGAGAGGCGCTCGGCAATGGACGTAGGTGCGGCCGCGGCCTCGGGCCGCGGAATAAATAAAAAAGTCACGTTTGATTATCTGAATATTAGAGTGACGTTTCAGTCGTCGAAATCGAGATTTAGATTACGTTTATGCCGATGTCAGAGCCATCTATAGAGCGTATAAAAAATTAATTTGTTCACTTCACATATTTTTTTTTTATATTGGGTTCGCCAAATTGACGCCGCCCGCCTGGTGGTAAGTCGTGACGACGTCTAGCGATTGTGGACCACTCTCATAGCACACAATACTATAGAGAGTGGCCCTCAACTTGACGACCTACTGATGTGCCTCTTCACACTCCGCTTAAAGAACCCAGGGTTATATGTGGGAGGAAACACGTGCTCAGGCAGGGCGTTCCAGGCCACTATCGTTTGGCAGAAAAACGAACGTTTAAAACGTCCGGTTCTCGCGAACATGCTATCCACTGTGTGGGAGTGGCATCTCTGCCCGGCACGCGTTGTTCGGGATCAGAAGGCAGAGGGTGGGATCAGATTGAAGAGCTTTTCAGAACACTCGCTGTGGTAAATACGGTAGAATGCGGCCAAGGAAGCTATTGTTCGGCGCTGAACTAGCGGCTCAAGGCTTCCCGTTACCTCCGGACAACCAATAATACGGATAGCCCGTCGCTGCATAGCGTCGAGAGCGTCCAGCAGATACTTCGCGGAGCCGTCCCAGACGTGAGAGCACTATTCGACGCAGGGTCTAATCTGCGTCTCGTACAGCAGACACCTCTGGTGCGGTGTAAAGAATCGCTTTACCTTATTCAGTATTCCTAGTTTCCGCGAAGCTAGCCCTATACATCTTTTGATGTAGTTTTTATTATTGAGATCTCGTGATGTAGTTTTTATTATTGAGATCTCGACGACCGTCTATCCCAAGGATGTCAAGGTTGTCCTTCATTGGTAATAATGCATTCTGAAGAGAGCGTAGGGGAAGGAAAGGGGATTTCTTCGCTGTAAATGCACAGGCCTGTGTTTTGCGGCCGTTGAA
>OY748305.1:11400504-11536271 GCA_963556515.1 Nudaria mundana | reverse complement strand
AGCGGTGGCAGCGAGGGCTGACAAAAATTAGATTGCACGGCTTTGGCCAGTTACCAGTATCCACGGCTGTCCGTGGGATGGGAAGTGAGCTCCTGACCAAGCCGCGCGACGCGCTGGGCATCCGCTCTCTTAAAAGCCCTCTTGCTGGATTTTGTGGCCCGGTTGTACGCTGATTTGAGGTCGCCCACGTTTGGGTAGCCCGGGCCCTGATCCAGGCGTGATATGCCGACTGTTTTTGTCGAACAGCTTTGGCACAATCTCGCCCGAACACGGGGCGGGCTCTGACGTAAATTTTGCTTTGTGGACGATCCGATCCTAATAGAAATCAATGACATAAATCACGAAGCACTCACGCGTAAAGTGACTGAAAAATTTCTGTAACGATTTACTTTTTAATCACACAATTTATCGAAATCATAGAAGACTTTTATAGCAATTTTGCGGATTACGAAACCAACTTAAGTCGTTTAAAGATTGAAGAGCTCGTTGGAAAGCTTTTAAATAAAACGGTATCAGTATTTAGAGCTTTATATACTAGTTATGAGATAAGTGGTTATGTAGTCTTAAAAGTGTGGATATTACAGAAACTGTTCCGGCCCGATGTGATGTGTTTAATTTTACAGGAAAGTTTTAGTGTCATAAGATTAGACTATTCCACACGCTGAAAAGAATTCATTGTCACTAGTCCTACTCGTATTTTACCACTAGTCAAATTTAACTTAAGTATACGAGGCTGTGCTGGTTGAAATAATAAGCCCTGAAGTCTATTACCGAGACGATTAGCACTTAAGGAATATAAATGTGACTATTCTTTTTGAATCAATGCAACACACACTAGATATTTTTATCATACTACATCGATAATGGTAGCTAGATAAAATATCTATTCAACTAATTGACTGTGGCGACCTGCGTAAGGTAAATTACCTTTGCATAGCGATTACCACCACTCGATTTAATCTTCTCTTTATCACTATAACGACTAATAGACTGGGTATTTACATTAATTTCATCTAGAATCTGCAAAGTCAATGCAAACCAAATCCTACAAAATGAAGTAGGTTTGTTGTGTGTATTGTTTTGTAATTTATTTTTGCTATTCATTCTTATCAAATAGGTGTTGAGATTTGTTTAAATTGTGTTTCTGCTGCGGCGTCATAGCTTCTGAACGGATAGACAAATTTTGAAGCGGTTTTTGTTCGAAAGTCGATGTGATCGAACTAGTTCTTAGCCGTAAACTTTGAAGATCATCAGTTTACTTCCCAGGCGATGAAGGGATCCCACAGACAGATTGAGGTTTTGTTAATTTTTTATCTACTCTCAAATTATATACAATAAGTCGAAAAATTCGACTTATGATTTCAAAAGTTGACATATAAAGCCTATGATTATGAGTTTATGGTTATTTCTCACAGTACCTACTATTAAACATTTTAAAGTTATTTTATAATACAGATTTTGTATGAGATTTTCTGCAAATCTGAATCGTTAAGTAATATTTTAAATAATTATAACACAGGTGAATATAAACATAGTACATAGTGATAACGTTTCAGTTGCAATATCAGGCTAAAGTATTTCGACCATACAGTCTTGTTGAGTTTTGCCGCCATATTGTCAATAAACTTTTGAGGTTAAATAAAGTGAAAAGGTAAGCATATAGCACGAAGCTCCGACAGTCGATGGGGCAAAGAGATTTTCGAGTGGAGCGCAGAGTGGGAAGGCCACCTTCCAGATGGTCCGACGACTTACGTAAAAAACGCTTGGTCACGTTGGAGGCAGGTGGGAGAGGACCGGACACACTGGAAATTCATTGGAGAGGCCTATGTTCACCAGTGGACAGTGATAGACTGAAATGATGATGATGATGATGTAACAGTTTCATAAACAACTATAATTACATTATCTAGTATAATTTAATTTGTTTAATACAAGATCGTTACCGGTAGATTATTTATTATACAATACATTGAATATGGTTATTATATTATTAATTAATAGGGGGTTCGTGGTCTAGTGGTAACCGACAATATTAATACATTGCAAAGGTTAAGCAACATCTAGTCAGGCCGGTCTTAGGATGGGTGACCATTTCTTAAGACACTGAGACCCCTCCGTGTCTCGGAGAGCACGTTAAGCCGTCGGTCCCGGTTGTCATACGAACATCTATGGCAGTCGTTAGGGGTAGTTGGAGCCCTTAAAAATCCGACCGGTCTAACTACAGAACTCGATATCGCCCATGGGTTGTGAAGGTCAGATGGTAGTCGCTTCACGGAAAATATCGAAGTTTAGCCGAATCACAGTTAGACTGGAAAGCCGACCCCAACTAAGTTGGGAAAAGGCTCGGTGAATGATGATTGAATATGGATAGTATTATAAGTTTAAGTTAATTCTTTACGATGTTACAATTACGTACAATTCCACAGAAAATGTTTACAATTTACTGTGTGCAAAGGTATGACGTGGACAGACAGACCGTACATAATAACTACCTTACGCACTATAGCTACAACTCAGTACAATAATAGAAACAAAGGTTCTTTTATAGTACTCTAAACATAAGCGCGTGCTAGTTTAGTGTGTTAGATCACCTATAGCCGGTCGAATCGATGGGTGTGCGGGCGCCGAGCACGCGGGCACGCGCGCCATGAGAGCATCAATTACCGGGTCGTGATCGCTCCCGCACTACAACCAATATAAATAAAAGCTGGCCAGCACACGCCATCACAATTTCACAGTGGCGCAATTGTAAAATGCTAGATCGAAAAGGTCTCGAGATCAAACCGCTTATCTCTATGTCAGATGTATTCCACATTGAGCTTAATGTTCGCGACTGACAGATACGCTTCTTGCATCGCACGTGCCGTTTGATATTTAAAACCGTCAAGGTCTACAATGCTGTATTAAAATTTTCAATTTATACAAGATCATAACTTTAATAATGAACACATTAGTAGTAGTAGCAGATAAAAGAATACGATCCCATGTAATTTATTTGACCGGCACGATAATCTACTGTTCCAATTTCAAGGTGGACTCCCAGTAATGGTGCTAGTTGCGTACACATCATCAAGTTTATATACACTTACGAAAATATAGGTTTGAAAGCCACTGAGATATTATTATATTGGAATGTTATGATTGACGATAACTCAGCGATAATGTTAATGTTAGTCGTGAGTGCGAGTGACGTTGGATGTGGCACGCGCCTGGCGACGGGCGTCACGTCACGCCAAACAGTTGGAAGGCAGAAAACGTCCAATGAAGCGTGTTGCCGGCTTATTCTTCTAATTTGTGGTGCCTCCGTCCCATTTTCCCTTTCCTAACAATGGCCTCGGTCACGCAGAGCATTGATAGAAGCCGGATTGATTCGCTTTCGCTTCCCCGGCGGCGATGTCGCAGCCGATGACGACATGTACTGTCCAGCCCTTGCGGTAAACTTGGGTACCGTGAAATCAGTCTCTTAACGTTTAACTACCTGACTAATACTTGTGATGTACGTGAGATAAAAATGTGTAACATTTCATTATGATTAGCTCTCTCTATGTAGATATCATGTTAACGATTTCAACGAATCATCAACATTGTATGTAGTTAAGTATTAGGTCCTAAATATTAGATGTTTTAGCGTAAATATAAAAAATGCTAATAAAAAAATTTATTTGCGTGAGCGTCTACTGGATAGACGTACTAACTCATTGTCTCCATTACTAAAAATTTAATCTTTCTTTTCTTCAGCAACTAACATAAGTAAGTAGTGCAGAGATCTCATAAGTCTCTTTTTCCTAAAAATCTTACCTAAGAAATTATTTATTTGCATGTTTTCTTGTGCTTTAAACTGAACCTCGTCAACACGTCAGTTTTTGTGCAAACACAAGTCAGTTACGGAGGTATATCAGAATCTGCATGATACCGTACATTTTAATACAATCTCAATAAAATTGAAAGTAAAATGAATATGATACTTAAAACATTAATCTCAGTTTACCACGACATTCATTCTCATACTTTATTAGGTATAATAAAACCTTTTTCTTTTTCATAATCAAAAGGAAACATTAAAAGTGTTGCAAATGTCGGCCGATCAGCAAAAAAAGAAACTTTATAAATTTGTGATTGCGATTTTTCGGATGTATACAATTGTGTCGTTAGTCCTTGTCGAAGTAATTAAGAAACGTCAAACGGAGGTGAAATGTCGGTATTGGCAAGTGAGATCGATAAAAGAAAGGAAAATTTATTCATATAGTCGTGTGAAATGCCTTTTACGTCGTCGGTTAAGTTAAGTCCATTAATATCCATAATGACGGGAATATTTATCCATATTCATAAGTAAGAATGCTGCATTACTTATTTCAAGTTCTAGATTGCGAAATCTCATCGTCACCTTTGGCCAATTTAAACAATCGATCAGAATTATAGGGTATTCAAATTGCTATGCTAATTTATAAAAATAAATTCAATATGTATCCGAAGCTGCAATAATATAGGGTAGTTGATTTTTAATCGCTTTGATTGTTATTCTAATTTTAAAAAAACTTAGGCTTAACCTAAACCTTCAAGCTTTTAGTTTTCGATAATGGCTTGAACTGTTTTGAGAAAGACTTGACAGATATTTACCTGCCAAGTTCAATATTAACTCTATAACCGATTTAATTTTGTAGACAAAATCTTATTGTCTTTATGTTATTTAAACTCATAGTTAATTTTACAATGACCCTTTTGTCCCCAGATAAAATCTATCTTAAAAATATCTAACATAAGTTTTAAGTCGGTCATCATAAAATAAATAAATAAATATAATCACATTCAAAATCTCTGGCGCGTCTACATGATACAGATATCTTTATAGTCTTTGTTGCCATCTGAACATTCTATCACATCTGCAATTTTATACTCAACTTTTAACCATCTAAGCTTGCAAACCAACATTTAAAATACATAGTTAACGCCTGTATAACCCTGTTATTACAATGTGAAAAAAAAAACAGTAATTTGACAAACACAGTTTCTATATTGCGTTTATTTCATTACCAAATACACTTGCAAATGTGAACCTTATTTGTATAAAATATGCGATATGTTTTTTTGTAGACTACTACAGCGGTGTAATGTGTTGAAATTATACACGGTACGTGAGAAAAGTTGCTCTACTTGTTGCACCTTTGACACAATCTGTCAGTTGAACTTGGTAGTAATTAAAGCTACCATTCACGTAACACAGCACGTCGTAAGCACTTGAATGTCATTTCTGATGTGACACCACGATGTTCACACCATTAAAAACTGTTTTTATGTTGACACTCAACTGTGTACGTCGTCGTGTAAACTTTATGGTCGTATGTGACTCATCTTTATTTTATGTTTTAGAAATACACTTAGTAGTGTAAATTAATATTAGAAATTAGGACACTTCAAAACTTAGCAGTTGTTGTTCATACGAGTACCAGGCATTACCTAAATATTAGGTAGGTACAACTACTACTTTAAGGCTGGTTCTAAAAACTTAAGAAAATCAATTTATAGCTTGCATGCCTAAGAATAAAAAGTAAATGTAAAGGATATGAAAACATTAATTATAGTTCAAGATTATGATCTATCTACGAGCTTCGTTAAGTACTTTTCCTCCGGTCGAGTTTTCTCGAGACCGGTCACATCTGACAGGAAACTGTCGTTTTCAATGGTAGAACCGGAGCGATGATTCCTCTTATCAAATTACGGGTTTTATCAGATAGTGAAAATTTTCCCACATTTTCTAAACGTACATCGGCGTTTAGGTGACATAAATCAGGGGAAAATTGCTAGTTATGCCTACACCGCTTGAGGCTGTTAATGGATGGTTATTTGCAAGTTTTCACTGGACGCCCGTTACGCTCTATCGGCTGCCTTCAATTCAACCGCTGTTATGACGTATTTTTCACCCATCATATCACTTTCGTTTCATACAAACCCTACTTCCAACTTTTATTTACAATGAAAAAATTTAATATTTTTGCAATTTGCATACCCATACAAAACCCATCAAGTAAGAGTTTCTTCATTTTATTCCGTCACGTAAATAAAATAGATGTAAAAAATATAAGAAGTACCTACTTAAATGGGTAATATACCTACGTAATAGGAGAATTACTCAAGTGTCACATTGTTACACTTTTTGTAATAAAATATACCATTTCTCAATAATGTGTGACTATTCTCGTGAGCCCGCCCTCGCGGCGTGTAATATCAATTAATAAGAAAATAATTATCACCATGAAATATTCGATAAAATGTCCCCCGTTGTGATTCAATTATTTATGTTATGTCCTTATTCATGATACGAGTATTAAGACGCTTTAGATCGAATTCTCACATAATCTTTGATATAGTGCCAATTTAAGAAAAAAAATATAATTATTTCTTAAATTAAAAAAAAAGTTTTGCTAAAAAAGAAAGCAAACAGAACAAATAAAATGGATGGAAAATTTCTATAAAGCACGGAGGCTATAGTCAACCTAGTCTTCTGACAGTATTCCTACTATTCCTAGTGAATTATCTCGACACACCATTTAATTAATTAAATTCAAGTTGGACTCGCGTTCGTATCTATTCTTCTAACCAAATGTCGAACCTCTATATCGATATAATATCACTATAGTTTGTACTACTATACACCGTGAAAGTATCACCGTTTAAAAATAAATATTTTGGACTAAATTTCGATATGAGAACCGACCTGTTTTTCAACGTAATACTTCAGTGTATAATATACGCTATGACTATTAGACAAGAAACCTCAGAAACAATGTCAGCTCTTTCTCTCCGAAGCAAGGACCCAAATTTTTCTAGTCATTTTGTTGAACCCACGTAACCAGGGCCAGCCTATTTTTGCATTTAGTCTCCGAGAATTTCAATATATCTATATTATGCTGATTTCCTGCTGTCAGCAACTGACACGGGTGTAGTTTGTGCTGAATTTGGCCCCGGACCTATATCACATATTTATATTACCGAGATATTAATTATTAATTTCTGACTTGAATTTATGTTTATAAGAATATGATAGATTTTACAACTTGTTCTTATCTATTTCATAGACTAGTAATATATATGCTGCTTTCCACTGAGTTTTACGAGATGATGCGATATAATGGCAAAGGCTATGCTATGAACGGGACTAGTAATGCTATTACGTACAAACACGACCGCCGCCGGCACCGAAAGCCGATCAACTGAGGAAGTGACGCCGCGCCTATTGCGCTCGCGCATGCCGTTCAGGGTTGTTACGTTCGACAAAAATAGTATTTTATTAGTTATTTTTAAGGCTTCACGAATTATTTGAATATAAATATAAGAATTTTCAGTTACCCTTAAACTCAAATCGAATTAATAAAAGTTTACAAAATTACCTTCTTTTGGGTACCTACAAGGACCGTCCCTTAATTCTCCCCCCATAGTTCCTTAGTCTAGTAATTTCCCAAAACTCGAAAGTAAGCAAATACATTGTGCTTACAATAAAATATACTTGCCGTTTGGATAGTACCTTGTAATATATTTTGCGTATGTATTGTATACGTATAAGTAAATTGTTCATATTCTGAACAAAGCAATCCCGCGACTTACCCGAGGCTTTATAATGTCATTTCTAGATTCAACATTAGTTTTACTTGACAGCCCTGAAACACTTTACATAAACATTACCACCAAATAAAGCTTTATAAATAGCGGTAGAATATTAATGTTTAAGCTTCTTAGCAGTATTCAAATAACTATAGTATTATATTTGTAGCTTTTGAAAAACAGTAGAAAAAGCTTCAAGTTTTCAAAAGAAATGTACTAAAGAGCTAATATATGGATAACCTAAACTAGTGATGGACATATGGCCGAACGAACGTCCTATGGGCGATCGCTTGTTTAGGACTCACGAAAACTAATAAACTTCCCCCCAATAAAAAAAAATTAAATTTTTTTTAAGAGAATGTCTTAACGAACACGGATCACGTGTGCCAAGTTTCGTCGAGATCGGATAAAAAATGTGGCAGCTAGCCCTGACGGATGAAAGCAAAATTGTCCAGTCTCCAAACGTAGACACTTCGCTCGCTACGCTCGCTCGGCCAATAAGAGCAGTAGGCCTAGTATGAGTTTCTTACGTTAAGTTGCTCGAAATACGATTTCGTATTCCTCCATACATTTCACACCAGCGCCCCTTGTGGTAACGTCAGGGAACTAAAATCGGTAGTACGAGTTACGTAGCTCTTCGTATTTCGAGACCGTTTCGTTTACAACTACGTTTGCACGGATATTTCAGCCATTTGGTAGTATGAGTTGCTATTTTGACATTATAGCGGTGGTTAATCGTACGAAGTCGATGAAACTTTCGGTTTTTGAACACGGTAGCTATTTGTGTAGTGATTTGAAGTGACGATATCGAATTGAAATTGTAAATAGTGTTACGACTTAGATAATTTGTTTTTGTTTTGGATAGTTGAATTCTTAACTCCATTGTTTAATACCTAGTTACGTATTTCATCAATTAATCTACACGTCATTGGCGAAATTTAGACAAAATCTCCTCGTATAAACCATTCATCCAATCAAAGAGTAAATGTAAAGTTTGTTTTAATATAAGTTTTGCGTGGTGTCGACTATGGAGGTCGAGGAAACCAATAATCACGAAGTAGAGCCTCAATAATGCTTCACTACCAGTAAAATCAAGACATTATTCCTGGTGGGGCGTAGACGGAGGCGCTCAATACGCCCAAATTTCGTCAGTAATAAGTGGCAACCATATTGCTGTTTCCTGGTAAGTACAGTATATTTGCCAGAGCCACGTCAGTTTGTTAGTAGGTGCACAGCGAGGATGACGTGGGCCCCAGGGCCTTATCAATACCCCCTTAGCACCCTGAACATTCTTTAAACAACATATCCAACACATACTTTGTGTAACAGTATCAGCTGTCAATGGATGAATGTTTGCTTTTGAGCAACTATATTGTTATAGAATAGGATCTAAGAAGATCCGTGTTCGTGTCCACTCCCTATGTGAATGCGGTCTGGATGAGAGAACCTTAGAGCATATTTTCTCTTCTTGTCCGTTACTAGTTACACAATTATATGACCTTCTCCCAAAAACGATCGCACGTTCCATCAATCTTAATTATCTACTAGCTTTAGTTTTCACCCCACATGTTAAAATCTTATACAAATTTATTTCTCAGAACAATTTTAAATTGTAGGTTGGTAGGTATCTAGCCATCCATCTTTCCTTACCGCATCATCCCATAACTTGTATCACTCTAGACTTGTGTTGTGATTGTTTTACATGTTTTATGTTTACTAACTCCTAACCATTTTCAGTAAGCAAGTTCAACGAGTTACCTAATTTACCAATTGGAACAAAGCTACATTTACTCTCCACCTTGTCGTTGGCAGAATCACCTGAGAATCAAACAAGATGCTCACATGCCACCGAGCAGTGGTTTCATAAACTGTCCCACACTTGGAACTATCAAACATTACCTTGACATGGGCAAAATCATCGGTGAACGATAGAGCCACTCATTTAAAAAAAGAAGAAGGATCTAAGAAAAACAAAGTTTAAAATCAGTCCAGCAGTTTGTTTTTTGTGTAAAACAAACTAATCTACATGCGTACATGGAGATTGAAATAGTCTGTTACATTACATTTTGAGTTTATAACATACTGGCTAAGTAGGTACCTATGCAATATGTAGCCAAACGTAAAATAAAAAAAACATTAATGGTAATTTTTTTTTATTTATTTGTTAATTACTCCAACACAATAGATTTAGCGAACAATGCTTGGCACCGGTCCTGTTGCTGGGCCCCACTGACTTTCTCTATTGGTCCCACTCCACATTTAACTTGCAAGAAAGTCCCCTGCAGTTTCCACAGCTAAAGAGAGATGACACAAAATCATTATAAAAATGCAAACAAAATCATACATACAAATTAGGCCTTATATTATTATGTATTCCAAAAGGGGTGGCAGAGGTGTATTACAAACGCCTTGCAGTTACCGGTAACTACATTCGAATGTACAATACATTGCCAAACGAAATAGCAAATTCTCCTGTCAATAAATTTAAAAAACTAATAAAAAGTAAATTGTGCCATAAAGCTTATTATAGTATTAATGATTTCTTAGATGACAAGGCTGCCTGGTTGTAACACGAATTGCTCCTTTCTAAATAACTCTGTATTAGATTTAAGATGAAATATTTTGAAAAAAGCCGAACTGACTTTTTTGAGGGCTCTTCTCAGTCTCGTTGCATTTTGGAACCCTCTGTAGAGTCACACCAACTTTTGACTTTATTTGCTGACGATAGTACTATACTTTATACTGGTTGTAATTTAGAAAATGTAGAATTAAATATAAATACATCTATGACATCAATAATACAATGGCTGACTGGAAATGACTTGAATATTAATATAGACAAAACTAACTTAATGTTATTTAAACAACGGCTCACGCCACAAAACAATTTGAACATATCTTGTCAGAACACAAAAATCAGAGAGATTGATGTTACAAGATTCTTGGGTATTTACATTAACAGTAAAGTGAATTGGAAATCTCATTGCGAACATATATGTAAAAAACTATGTCAATTCTCATACGCACTCTATAGACTATGTAAAATCAGCAATCAGCCCACTGTACTAACTGCTTACCATGGCTACGTAGGATCTACCTTGCGATATGGAATAATCTTTTGGGGTAGCTCAACATATAGAGGCCAGGTTTTAACTGCCCAAAAACGTTGCATTAGAAGCATCTGTCAACTTAAACGTACCGATTAGTGTGTGCCTCAATTTAAGAAACTGAACATATTGACATTACCTTCTCTTTATATATATGAAGTTGCAATATTTATTAAATCTAATATAGAATTGTTCGAGTTCCGGACTAGGGCCCGAAACTGTGATAAATTGGCCATAGTAGCAAGTAGAACAGAATTGCTACATAACAGTTTGTTTTGCCTAGGACCACGAATATATAATAAAATACCAGTAACAATTAGAAATGTAATTGAAATGAACAGTTTTAAAACAAAACTTCGCAAATTTTTAATAGAAAAATGTTACTATACTATAAATGAATTTTTGGAGGATAACTCACTGTAATTAATACCTATGACAACTTGAATATGATACATGATAATTATTAATGAAGTCTATTATTGTTTCAATTGACATTATGCGATTGTATTATTTATTTAATTTTATATGTTAACTTCATTAATAACCTACTTAATATTGTATACCCAAATGGTGAAACATAGCTGAACTCATTATTCTGTGAACATCTTTTGTACCTATGATTTACAATACAATAAACAATAAACAATAAAAAAAAAAAAAAAAAAAAAAGATATATTCTTACGAATAAGAACCACCGGACAGGTTACATGGAAACATCTCTTCCGATCTTATCTAATACGATGGCAGGTAAATTAAAAGCAAATAATAATATCTTCTTAATGTGTTACAATAAAATACTTCGTATACTTGATTCATGGGTTTAAAAGGGGTTCAACAAAGATCTTAGGATTCTAAATGATGGGACCAATCAAATGTCCCAACTAATATTTTCTACGAATAGTGCACCAAGTTGTCAACGGACCCGATAATAGGCAAGAGGCTCGCCACGTAATACATGGTTTAATGAAATAGCTTGCGAAATGTGGGCATTATAGTCTCCTAACACAAGCATCTGTTGCTTAAAAAGAACTTCTAAATACTAAGTTATTAATTAAACATTTTATTGACTTTTTTTGACTGCTTCGGTGGCGTGGTCGGTAGTGCATCCGCTTTCGACGCCTGAGTCTCGGGTTCGATCCCCTTTCGGGACAAACTTTGTGTAAAGACAATACGTTTGTACCGAAGTCTGGATGTTTTCTATGTATAATATGTATGTATTTACAAAATAAAATGTACCTATATAAGTATTTATATCAGTTTATCTAGTACTCATATCACAAGCTCTGCTTAGTTTGAGACTAGATGGCGTTGTGTGAATTGTCCTAACATATTTAAAAAAAACAACATAATAAATTAATTAATTTTAATATATAGTAATCTTAATACAAGTATCTACTTACGCCTTTGGGCAATATATACGTGATTCTTTGAACTACTTTTAGTACTAATAACTAAGTACATTAAAACAGAATTATTAAAACATATTTGTAAAGGTACGTGTTTCACAATATCGTCTCAGCAAATACCTATTCTCTGCAACGTTGTAAACTAAGATATTCCAAATACTTAACCAAATTGCTTTCAAATAGTTACGATAGAGATTAAAGATAGAATTCAAGATAATCTCGAGTTCACATCAGGTATTCAATTCCAATAAGCTAACACTTGCTCATGTTTCATGTCTACCGTATACTACATTAAATTTTGTAAATTACTATTGCTTACAGAATTTGGAACTGCACTATTAATTTACTCTAATAGTTATATTATTTTATCTTGTCTTGAATTAGCTTCTTAGAATCTTGAATTGAAATTGTTATTTTATACCTATATTGAAATGATATGATGAATATAATCTTTTTATATGTTGGTGTTTATTCACAATAAAAATAACAATATACATAATTATATACTAAAAATATTTATATTACAAAATATCTTTTCAAATTCCTCCGCGTCATTGCCGACTGGGAAGGTTCCCAGAATGCCGTGTTGCCTGACACGTTAGATGGCGATACCCAGTGTCTCAAACCCAAACGGCTCAAATATGGAATCACCTGCTAGGTTAGAGTATTTACGCCGTTTGAGGCCTTCAGCCGATGCAGCAGCAGCGCCGGCAAATCCGGATGTGCTTGGAAGGTGTGAAGGTTATGATTAATATTGATACCTATTGAAATACTCAGTAATAATAACAACGAAAAGGAGATCGGCGTATACGCCCCGCAGAGTCACGCAGGAGTTAATCTGTGCCCGAACTGTATTTGTATATTACATACGGCTGTCCGGTTATAGCGAAAAACTTCCCGAAATGGAAATACTAAAACTTGTAAATAGTACAATACAATACAACTGTCTTCACAGTTTTTGAAATATTGATACCAAATTGATTTATTACAGCTCACATTATGTGAAAATGATAGGAGACTTAAGTTTATACTATGATCGCTGCCGACTTGCATCGTGTGGTACGGATTGATGTAAATTATTCAATTCCAGTTTAATGCTCAATAAACATAGCAATTCACGTTTGGTGTGAATGAAGTTTTAGTTTAACATTCGATGAATACATTTATTAAGATCACCGGCGCGTACGCATCAAATGCAGTGATTTTAATGTAGTCATGCATCTCGAATAGACTCCGCGTTCAATTATTTATTCAATTATTTCAATTATTTATATTATTCGACGTTAAATACATTTATGAGGTATTCTAAATAACCAAATTGTTTGTTTATTTTATAGTTCATGTACTCGTAATTTTCGTGGTATGAGGTTATGTAGGTATAGTACACGCCTTCATGAATAGTTTAATGCATACATAAATAACATTAACATAACATAACATAACATAACTTTTTAACCAACTTTAAAAAAAGAGAAGGTTCTCGATTCGACAGTATTTTTTTTGGTTAGGCTCATAATATATTTCGACTGGGAGAACCGATTTTGAATTTATTTTTAATATGTAGCTACTACTTCCAAAGTGGTCCCAATTTAATTTGGTCCTATTTCAGTAGTTGGAAGTCGGTTACTGTGTAAATTTTTGACGTGTATTTTTGTATAACCTTATTTCGCCTTACGGCATCATCAAAGGTAATCACACTGAGTACCTACTCTATATTATAGATATATGTACCTAACTACAATACGGTATAGTATACCTAGGTACCTAAATTCCACCAAGTGCCGACAATGAAATATAAAATAGGTTTATGAAGGTTTTAGTACATTAATGTACCTATGCGATGATTGGCGTTTTGAATGGATTTATTGAATAGACCTTTGATTATTTGATTTCCTTTGATTCATCAATATTTGCCTTATTAGGTTTCTCAAACACGTAAACATGTATTACAAATTAAAATGATTTCAATTCAAATGGAGCCATGTTATTTATTTGTCCCCGTTTCAGTGGAAACCATGGGCAGTTGGGGTTCCGAGGCCAAGACCTTCATTGCAGACATTGGGTGCAGGGATAGGACGAGTGAATCTCGCTCCGGGTCCTTGCTGGTGCAAAAGTCTATTGCCATTTAGCGCGGCAACTTGCAACGCTGCTGGCATCATGGGCACTTTTGCGCCGGGAACGATGCGGGACGAGTTGTAAATTTATATTAAGTTATTTGTGTTTAGTATGTAAATATTAGGTAAGTATGTATAATTGTAATTTTTTTTGAAACTGCTGTCTTTCAAATAATGTTATTATGTATCTAGTGATAGTTTCTAATTTTTTTAAATATTTTTTTTATTTTTAACTTCTCGTGTCCCAATGACAAAGGTCAGTCCTATTTTTTTTAACTTACTCTGTTCTGTACCAGTATTACATGTTTTCGGGATTTCTAAGCTCCTCACGTCATCTTGTCTTAAGCTGCGTCTGTCTCGCAGAATAGCTTGTGCGTCTTGTGGGTTTCAAATACAAATTTTAGTATATTACTGTTGTCTACTCCTAAAGTATTTAAAGTAACATTTTTTAAATCTAAGGAAATTGCAAATCTAGATTATTTGCATAAGAATACATTTCGCAACACAATATATTATTATATCAAATAAGTTACGTCCACCAACTTGGAACCGAGTGCATTAGACACTGCGCGTGGGCAGATCCGTCCACAGTTCTATGATGAATCGGTCGTCGGCGACTGCGTGTTACGAAAGTTCACCACAATTTACATAAACATACTTAACATTTGAACCTTTAATACTTCATTGTTACCAGTACTATTTACTTTACGACCGACAATAGTTCAATGTCCCATAAACATTTACGCCGCCTATTTATCGACACATTGAATTACTTGTTGTAAACATAATTTACAATGCAAATATAGTTAAAAATATGTGTGTAATTGTTACTTGAGACATTGTCAACATTGCAATGCAAATTTTATACACGGTTCTTTACTCAATGTTTAGTTGACTAAAATGGGAATTGAAGCTTTTACCTTCCTAATACAGGACGGTGCTCTACTTACATTATATGCAGCATTCTTTTCATCTTACTATCCCTACACTGCAATGGAATAATTCTGGTTTACTGCAAGTATTTGAATTTGAAGCAAGCAACTTTCACATTTAAAATTAGCAAGATCGAATATAACCGAGATAAGTGAAATAACAATCTGATCTAATGAAAACAAGTTCACAGTATTTATTAGTCATAACTTGTAAATAACAAACAGACCAAGTGCGAGTCGGAGAGGTTAAGTATCAAAACGAAACGAAACAAAAATATCACCCTATTAAATATTTAGTATATTATGTTTTTTAGTATTTTTAGTTATAGCGGTAACAGAAATATATACATCATCTGTGAAAATATTAACTTTCTAACTATCACGGTTTATGAGATACAGCCTGGTGACAGACAGACGGACGGACGGACAGCGGAATCTTAGTAATGGGTTTTACCCTTAGGGTACGGAACCCTAAGAAAAAGATAAAATAGCATCTACTCACGTAATACCCATAACTTTTAGACGTTATCAACTATAACATTTATCACTTGGGTAATCTATATATAGAAATGGGAATGTACCCCTCCCTTCCCCCTTAGCTCTCGAGAACTGCTTATGCTAAAAAATCGAAAATTTGACCTAGCCCTAAGGGGTCATAAGTTATAGGCCAAAACTTATGGCGTGGTGCGGCGCGAAGAACCGCGCAAGACACCGTACTAGTATACAATAAATAGGTAATAATATTTGTATTTAACAGAAAGCTAGACTAAATTAGTGGAAGCTAAACTAAAACGGCGTGACTAGATTTGATGGAATATTAAACAGTTATCGTATTCGTGAATACTGTTTTAAATTTAATAGCGCATCGGCGCACGCGCAGAACGCGTGCCACTAATGATGCTGTGCGCGATTCTGTAACTACATCTTATTCTGATATTAATAGTATACACATTTTAAATAGTATTTTTAAAGTAAGTTAACTGTGTCTAGTTTTAATTGCAGATAGTTTGTGGTACAAGAATAGTAATTAAGACTATTTACCCGACTGCGTCAGCGAGGATTATATATATTTTTGGTGCAAAAATGTACGTTGTCAAAAAAAAATCTTGGTCAAACTTATCGAGTGGGACATCAAAATGAAGAGTTTTTAAAGAGGATTTCAGAAATATTTACAACTTATATATCTCAATGTAATTTGGTACGATAAATCGTATTACAAAAGTCTCTGAAACTAAAAAGCTGTAAACAAAAATAATAATTAAGCAATAAAAAAACCCGACTGCAATTATTCAGATATTTACCTATGAGCAAGTGGGACTCCAATAATATCAGTTCAAACCTATAGTGAGTCCTACCTGCTTATTGGTAAATGAATGAGAGGATATGTGCAGTCGGGACTTTTTATATATATAATTCTACTGTACGTGTGTATGTCACTGAACTCCTCCTAAACGGCTGGACCGATGTTGATGAAATTTTTTGTGTGTATTTAAGGGGATTCGAGAATGGTTTAAATTCACAATTTGGTTCTTTTTTTTTTGCAGGATAACGTCTGTCGGGTCCGCTAGTTTATTATAAATCCAGAGTTATATCTCAGATAAACCCGAAAAATGATTTATATAGTTTACCTATTACAATTATTCTTTGTTTGTTAATGAAATCACTCAACTATAAAATTAATCTGCGTAAAATAAAACAAAATATTGTATACTGTGGCGAAAGATTGCTGAATATCTCACCTTGTCTCTAATGACCTTCCGATGTAACAGTATGAGTCCATTCATCTTCTAAATCATTTCAATGTATGTATTCTTATGCTTATTCTTTACGAATACTTCGTGCTTAAACTTAAGAAATGTTCTAAGACTATTTATTTAAGGTCGATATCAGTATTAGACGAGTATTTATATACAATACTTGTCTAACGAATTGTATATAAATCACTTAACAGTTTAATCCGCTTCTTTTTTTATTTAAGATAGATTGCTTTAGTTTCGTCTTGTACCTATTCATTGAATGCTATGAAATACCAGTTGTGCAAGGATTGGCAAGAATACTTTGTAATTGATACTCTTTATCTAACTGAAATCTGAAGAGGTAATTGCCCATAGATCTTCTGATGTGTTGAGTTAATGTGCACTTTATATTCAATTATACCAAAGAAAATAGTATGAATTTATTTACATATTAAGTTAGTGTATTTTAATCATTGTTCAATCTTTGGGTGCTAAAGTACTTTATTGACTGAGGTTGCGAAGCGACCGAAGTCTCCGTTTCAACTTGCAGACTGGGGAGAATTTCTTTTGTCTGTACCTCTACATCTACGGGTTCTGTCAGATCATGTTTGAGGCCGTATTTATCAACCGATTTGCATGAAACTTTACACACACACTCCTTGCTTACAATGACAAACCTTTAAAAGATATTTTTTTGGATTAGATGACAAATGAAAGAGTAATAAAGAAATTTTCTAAACAAAGCCGCTCCCGAAGTCTACGGTTCACAGAACCACTAGTAAACATGGATGGCAAAAAAAATTAACGCGCCCGGAATGGCAATGCCTCGCCCTCTATTATGTAGGACCAAGTAACATTATCGTTCGCTGATCAAAAACTGTATTGTTGTGTGACTCGCAAAAGTAACCTCTACCCACTGTTTTTGGTGGGCTGGGTTGAGTTCCGGCTGATACTGAGAACCACTAATATTTAAAACCAAACAAAAAAATCTAAACCAAAGTATTCAAAATTGTGGCTCTTAGATTGATGACTTCCAGAGATGTCTTTTCACTCCCCGCTTAAAGAAACAGACATTGTAGTCAAGCGGAATTGGCCTGTTCTCTATTCAACACCGATACCATAGTCTCACTACTCCATTAGTTATTGATATGCAGGTATCAATTATGTTTCAATTAGCCATCATAACAATTACGTATAGGTACCTACATCTTGTGCGACGTACCTATAATTAAAAAGGATTACGGGTACCGTAATGACGATGAGACTAAATATGGATTCACAGACGACATTACCCTTGACATGTTATGTGAATTATTATTAAAGTAGCCAACAGGCTGATCATTGATCATCATAGTAATACAAAGATCACGTAACTACCTATAGTTAATAGTTGTTAGGTACTCTAGTTATGAGATTATTTACAGAATTGAAATGGAACCTTTTAGTAGCTTTTAGTAATAAACCTCTATCGATTGTTATATTTATGTAATAGGGTTTTTTAAATTACGTCCGTGGCTTGCTCCAGATACTTACACACCCAAAAGAATTCCCTATGGCGCCGGTGATGTAATAGGGCCCCTGCAAGTAGTGCACCTGCCAATCAACAGATGAGAGTCTGACAAACCTAAATGGTTCTCGGTTAGAAGCAAAAGGCTCGCTACGAGTGGTCAACAAGGCTATTAGCGAAAAGTGGGCATACAACTACCTCTTACCACTGTAAGGAAACTAATCATGTTTGATATGTATGCTAATCATATGATAAAAAAATCACCCACTCGAGAATAAAAAAAAACATCGGAAATGAGAAACTCCTCATATTGGAGAAGTTGGTGAAAAATAAAAAAAGAATCTCAGTATTAAGGTATGACTTTTTATACAAAAGTAACAAAAGCAAAACTGAATCATACTTTTCTCTTGGAAATATGATTCAACAAATTATATGCCTCTGGAAAGCAATGTCAAATGAGAGCATAATAGGTGACTCTATAGTGGAAATAAATATAATAGTCTCAAGATTCTCAAGTCTCAGAGATTTAAAAGTAAAACATTAAGGAAGTTACCGGAGTAAATTACCCCAGTAAGTGTATTGAAGAACGTAAATTATGAGTAACAAAAGTCTCATTTACTTGGTAACTTACCCTTGACATTTGTTTAAAAATAAAATCTTCACTTTAGGACGGGTAGTATTCAAATTACACCCACGAAATAGCTCACCTTACTATAACAGATCAGATGATGCACATTTTTAGGGTTCCGTAGTAAAAGTCTCGGAACCCCCTAAAGTGGGGATGATAATGTATTTTCAATACATTAAGAGGTTGCTAAAATTATTTTTTGATTTAAGCAAGTATCCGTTTGGCTTTGAAAAGCATGATTTTTTAAAAACCGGGCGTTCCCCGTCCTCTAAAATCTAAACGACCCTCAAAAATTCATGATCGTAGTCCATATAATTTACATACATAGTATCACGCCTTTTACCCCGAAGGGGTAGGCAGAGGTGTGCAAACACATCCACGTCTCGCCAGCTATGTTATGTTGTCCCATGTAATAGGGGGCGAAACTATTGCCATTTATCAGGCACAAGTTCCAGACTCTGGGATAATTATCTGGGTAAAATTCTAAAGAGAATTTTACATTATCCACCAGACCCGGGAATCGAACGCGAGACCTCGAGCGTGGCAGTCCGTACATAGTACCATTGTGCCACCGAGGTAGCCATATAATTTAATAATATTTAATTTAATTTAATTTAATATACTTAATATAATTTAATTTCATTTCATTCAGCACATTATTATATAAATTTTCTAATTATCTAACTGTAATAAATATTAATATTTTAAAAATGTTTAATTATTATGATTGTATTATTATTATAGATTATACATTTTCTGTTTTCAATATACGGCGCCCTCTGTTAATCTTTATATTCATCTGTGGATATCGCAGTGGGTTGCGATATTGTATACTTTTATAAATGTATAATTTTGAATTATTGTAACTATATTATATCGTAACTGAGAAAAGAGATAAGTTTAAGCATATTAACATCCTTACAGTGTATTCACAGTATATTTATGAAATTTTATTGTATACCCAGAAGAACAAAAGTAAATTTGTGAAAAATAGTGATAATCATAATCTAAACTTAAGAAATAAGGATAAACTGGCTGTTCCTAAATTTAGGCTTCATAAAGTGAGTAATTCTTTTGCGGGGAACTTTATTCGAATGTACAATACATTGACAACCGAAATAGCAAATTTATCTGTTAATAAATTTAAAAAACTAATAAAACGTAAATTGTGCCATAAAGCTTATTATAGTATTAATGATTTCTTAGATGACAAGGCTGCCTGGTTGTAACACGAATTGCTCCTTTCTAAATAACTCTGTATTAGATTTAAGATGAAATATTTTGGAAAAAAGCCGAACTGAGTTTCTTGAGGGCTCTTCTCAGTCTCGTTGCATTTTGGAACCCTCGGTAGAGTCACAAAATTTCAAAGATAATAAACGTTATTTTATTTTATATTTTATTTTATTTTACTGTTTGTTCTCCCTAGTCAAATAAAATAAAATAATAATATAATGAACTTTGAAGGAAAACTATAACTGATGGTATAACTATTAGTTCGGGAGGCATTTATAGGTAACTACGAACCCTTTCTTATGCTTGGCTCTACACGACTTTGGCCGGTTTTTATAAGAGTGTAGGTAGTTAACTGACGCCTCCAGCTGGATAGTTTTCTTGTTTTACGATCCCTTCATAATACGCATTATAACATCAGCTATCTGTTAATGAAAATCCCGGCAAAATTGATCCCGTTGCTTCTGAGATAACCGGAACAAACCGACATATAAACTAACACTCCAATATTATTTACTTTCAGAGATAGATGCATAGGTAGGTAGCGGTAGTGTTAAAATTTCTAAGTTGTTTTTACGGCATTTTACTGATTACATCCCAAAGAAATACATTTTTATAGCTTTTAAATAAGCCCATAAAATTTATTTATCCACCCAAAAAAACTCCAAGAATACTCTTTTGTAAGTATAGCTTGTAAATACGAGTAAGCCGGTACGGTGCCTATAATTTGTCCATTGATATAAGTTTTGTCATTATTTATTAATAAAAAATTGTAAGTAGTAGCAGCTACAATGATGCTGATGATTTTATATGTAGACGCACAGGCGCCGACAAAGGCCAATTGATAATGAACATCTACTCAATTCATTTCATTGACAGGGTCGTCTCACGTCAGCCGTCACGCCATATAAAACGGTCGTAAACTGTATGTGAGATACTTAAAGGTTGTAAACCTTATTGATAACTTAATTTTCTTCTATGGTTTCTGTAAAGAAATTTATAATGTGTATTATAAATATATTATTTACAATTATATAAGTATGTTGTAATAATTTTCATAGCACGAGTATAGACCGGGAACAATACTACGTAAGTATATGCTCTGCTTAGTAAAATAAACTACTCTTTCTCTTTCTCTTCTTATTAGTTTGATACTACGGCATGGTATACGTATATTAGATGGTCCTAAAATAGGTATTTATTTATATTTGTAACCTATATAAATTCAGGAGTCCATTTCCATCCATAGGTATTTGTTCAACATTTTACGAGTGATTGTGTAACAAACGTCAATCTTTAAAGTACATAATTTCATGTGTCATTTATACTTCCATTTAAAACTTAATATCTCAAAACCCTACATATTAATATGTACCTATTCTTATGGTAGAAGGTTCTCGAAGTTTTTACGAGCCATCGATATTTCAACTAGACAGAAATTTTCTTCCCCAATCGATGATTTATGAAGGCATTCAATACGATGTCTTCATTGAGTAGCTTCAGGCAGATCGTGAGTAGGAGTATCTCTGATGACCCGAAAATACACTCGTGGTCCCTATGAAGCAATAAATCATACTCTTTGTACGTAAACCACTTAATACTCTCCTTTGTGCGACCGTTGTGTATTCATTTATCATTGTGATCAACACACCTTGCGCGCAACAATGATTCAAAAAAAAAAATAAACACCCAACTCGATGGTATTCAACATCACAATAAGTATTAAGATATATTGAGTATCATTCGGTGTCGGAACGCTAATTGCATTTGCGAAGCTTTAATCTGTGAAACCGAATTACAACTTGAAGAATTAAGTGTATATATCTATATATTTTGTTTCTCGTGAAGTAATTTCGAACTTTTTAATTGATTTTTACCATTATCATAAATATATAAATCTTACGATACACTTTTAACTTGAGAGAACTATATACGAGGTTTAGTAGGTACTTTTAATGCCATCACGATTACTTAAGTTCTGTTTATTTATCAACTATTTTTGAATGGCTTACCAATAATGACCCGTAAAAATGCTCAAAACACCATTAATAAGAATTATCAGTTTAAGAGCTTCTTAAATAACTGGTTATGTCTAAAAAGATGCTGCTGACGAGGCTTTGACAATAAATTATAAATTTACACACATGAACTAAATGCAAGGTAAGTTATAAAATACCTACATCATCATTACCTTGGCTTCATTCGCTTATTAATCATTATAAGGCAGTTGCCACTTGCAGACATAAAACCAACTATCCCACACTACATACATCAAAGTAATTGGAGCTACATTAATTCGCTGTCGACATCTGTGCATACAAACTTTGAATTCAAAGATCAATTAATTGTTACATAGAAGTGCCATATAAATAAGCTTGGTGTAGGCAGTATACCCACATTGAAATCTACTGAGTTTATGGTATCATAGAACTGTGGTTCATTAGCACGCGAGTCGTTCATTTGAACACATTGATTGTAAACATTGAGACTATTCTAGCATCAATTGCTATCGAATTTCAACCAACATAAACCAACAAGAGAAGAGAACTATCTTTTTAGCTTTTAGCTATCGTATTAACTGATGCCAAGTGCTCTAATTTATAAAGCCGACGAGTTTGTTTGGATGGTTGAACGTGATTATCCCAGGATTTCAGATTCGCTGATTGGAATTGAAACAGTATTTAGTGTTGAATAGCCCATTAACCGAGAAAGGTTATAAGCTACATCACGCTATCACTAATAGGAGCGGAGTTCCGATTGAAAATGTTGCAAAAACAAGAAAAAAATTAACAATAGATTGCTTCCATTGCGTGCCTTGTATATGTATAAACGGTTAAAGTTACACAAAATTATGTTGGACGGAATTTTATTCTTCCCCTTAAAAGGTACTGAAAAAACATAGTGACAGACAATAATATTATCTCATCATAGTGAAGTACATTACTATGAACTACTATGATGATTGAATACTTTCAGACAGATAGAAAAAGTATGTGCAAACTAGATCTGCAGCAGTCTTTCAAAGGTATTATAGCGTTCAAAGGTATTATGACGGACTAATAAATTTTGGCGGATATCAGTTTCATTCAAAGTTCGACTTAACCTATATACTGAAATAAAACATCAAAGCATACTATTTGTACTCGTAGTAATATACTATTAGTAGATGCATATAATATATACTTACTGTTATTTATAGTTTTCATTACTTATTGGAAAACACAATCTATGACCACAAATGACGCTCTATTTAATTGTAGAATTACGTCGAACCTATTGTCAAAGTTAATTCAAACTACAAATTTTTTGCCCTGACAAAACTCGATTACAACGCCTACAAAATTGTCCTAAGAATGTGGCGTCATGCCGAACAATAGTTGTTGATAACAAGGAAGTACCATAAATAAGTAGGTAGGTACATAGAATAATACGTATTTACTTAAGGTACGAGTGGACAGAGGGCAGTGTCGCAGAATTCACCGTTGTGTCTTGTGTTTCTGCTCCCCTGCATACTTTCACCGTTCTCCTCCCGATGCATCGATAACAACCGTTTGGATTACCTACTCTAGTGTATTGCTAAGTTACAGAGACCGTTTGGACTTTCGCCAATTTGGATGATATTGATCAAATATTATGCCCCATTAGCATAATGGGACCTACTATGTCTCACTTAATTAAATTTCATGCAAGTTCTTGCATTAATAATAGTTTGTTATTGTTAACGTAAGCACTAAAATTCTCTCTCGAAAGTCAGACATACCACCAATCCAAATTCAAGTAGAAAATCTCACTCTAAAGATAGTCCGTATTTATTTTCTCCAATCCTAAAGTGTTCACATACGCGTACATTTCGACGTCTACGTCTAAATACGTCGCGACGTTGGTACATACATATTTACGTAGTCAAAACAAATATACCTAGTATTTATCTTGGTTGAACATTGACTAAATATAATTTCGACCCAGACCCGGCACTTGTAAGCCAGCGGCTTGTAAACGAATTATCAAAGCATTTTCCGTCGACACAGCCGCTTGTTATACCAACATAATTATATATATATATATTATAGGAGTACACATACAATTGGTTGGTAAGCAACTAATGTCTGCAGTCCTATTTTAATCTAGCCTATTTGTTACTAGATTCGGATATACTAGAGTAAATCTTTGCAAGAAGTTACCACTTTTGATTCTCAACTAGAGGTTAACAAAATGTAAACGGTCGACGTGCGGTGAAATGCAGTTGGACCTTGCAGTTAGTTTACAGTCACCTTGCCGTTGATGGAATTAGGTTTCATGATTGGCTTGCCATTTTATTGCAGTCAATTTTATTGGTTACCCCTTCATGGATATAGGCGTGATGTATGTCTGTCGTATGTACTAACTGAATTCACATTAAACATTTGTAGCCGTTTAAATATCGAAGGCCAATGAGTACATACCTACCTCAGTTTTTTTTTGGTTAAATTATCTCGATTAAATATGTTTATTATGCCTTCACTTTAATTAGACAATTCGGAGACTTTCATCGATTAAAATAAAGATAACAATAATTTTGCAAAACATTTTTACAAGTGAATGTGACGCGATATAAGGTTTCGAGATGTAATCTGTCAGCCATTCGAGCTGTCTTACCTTACGCAAAATCGCTGCCGTTTCAACACTGGACTAAAGTATCAAAATTAATCCCTTGTTGGGCTGTAAACACTCAAATTTACTTACGATCTGCCATTTATTGTACTCGCTTTCCTTCAAGTAGCTCGTTGTTGCAAGTTTACGACGCCGCCCGACAAGATTAAAATTGTTGTTGGTATTTTCATTGATGTGGAATGAAAATGAAGTGTCAGTGACGTCAGTCAGCCAGTCAGAAGCGGTTTATTTTAGAAAAATTTCAAAATTAAACTTTATCGTGATCGTGAATGATGTCTTTGTGTTAGAGATATTAGTGATCGTCAATGAACACCTTAATGTGTTCAGTGTAGCACGCACATAGTCTCTGTAGATAAGTAATTTGTAATGTACAATGTATTAAATAGTCTTACTAAACCCACGGTATTCTCAAGAAACATCAGAAGGTTTTAATTTATTGTAACAACAGTCACTTATCAAATCTACGATTCAAGGCCAGGTTAAAAGCACCAAGTGTCCGGAGAGCTTGCATGAAAATAATTATGAAAGTTGAATAAGTGAATCAAGTACCTACCTGTGCCAAGATAGCAACTGAAAAACACATACTATCTGCGTATTTCAACGAGAAAGAGGTGTGACAGTGTACGATTATAAATCTTATCTGTTAATCAAATAAAAAATGGCAAAAAATGTTGACATAATAACGTTATAAGGTGAAGTCGCAACAAAGTCCCCGCCTTGTCCCAAATTGCAAGCGGGCTAATTACTCGATCACTCAATGTGAGATCTTCATACGATATTGCGAGAGATATTTATATTAAATAGCCCATATGAATTAAGTGAATATGTAATTAAGGTCTACCACGGTATTACTTGGTTCGAGTAATTTATGAAAAATGTATATAAAACTCAGCGGCAGGGAGCTCGGCTTCTGAAGAATGATTTCCTTCATTTCTTTATGATGTGCAAAAATGAGTTAATGATTCGCATAGTCGGTGAGATGGTAACACTAATGAGTTCATAAAATTATTCCACTCTTGTTTTTTTCTGATACGTGATACCGAAAATAATAAATAGGCTTTTTATAGGCACTACAAATATAACCGACGAAGTTTAAACGAGTATAAACTAGAATTAAAAAAAAATTGAAGTTCGCATTTCAGCAATAATAAGCCAACTTTTCTACAGAATCTAAATATTTACTTTGACCTTCATACACGACACAGATAGTTGTGCATGAAAATTAAATATATGTGAATAGACAAAATCTCAATAAATAGGCGAAGTTTCATATAATAAATAAATATGTTAGGACCATTCACACAACTCGACCTAGTCTCAAACTAAGCAGAGCTTGTGATACGAGTACTAAATAAACTGATATAAATACTTATACCTATACATATACGTAGGAAACATCCAGACTTCGGTACAAACGTATCTGTCTTCACACAAAGTTTGTCCCGACCGGGAATCGAACCCGGAACTCCGGTGTCTAAAGCGGACGCACTACCGACCACGCCACCGAAGCAGTCTTGAATTAAGCGTTTTTGTACATAAACTTTGTACTCCGGAGCCATTTGGAGAGCTGAAAACATTTTATTAACATATTAAACATCTATAAAATCATCAATTACCAAATCAACCTTTGAGTACAGGTGATATTTTTCTCAAATATTCTTTATAGCGTCAATTATACGTGTTTACGACTTTATCCATTGATTAATCCAATTCACTGGTTCACGTTTCGAAACCAGTGACTGCATCCGGTGGTAATAGTAAACTACTAGTGATTCTCACTTTATTACCACTTAAGATGAGAAGATCCAGTTTATTTCTATTTTAATATTAGAAATGTGATATTAATGTTTCAATATCTTACTAGAACGCAACAGAATTATTTAGATAAGTGCTGGCAAATGAACACCTTCGGGAATAGAGACATGATGATGAGTGAATATTTGTTTGTACCCTCTTCATGGTCAAACTACCGGACGAATTTGGATGAAAATTGGCATAGGGATAGTTTTGAGAACGGAGAAGAAAATAGGATACTTAGGTATATAATTTGCGAAGCCGTGAAGCCGTGGGTGTCCCCTAGTTGACAATAATACAAACAGCGCCAATGATACATGAGCACGCAGCACGAGCAATGATTACATCAGCGCTCAATTTTATTAAATTAAAAACCCAAATAAAATGTCAATTAAAAGTTATAATTTATGAAGTCTTGTTAAAAACAATCACGTAACTGTTCACTTGAAGTATCTTGGTGTTACATTTCACAATGCTAAAATTACCAACCGGAGATTTGGTTTTATAACGACCGATGTCGACGGTCGATTGCTACTGGCTCTTTAATTGAATTATGTGACGTTACTGGTCGAGTGTTGACAAATATTGCACACTCACGAAACTGAATTAAATGCGTTGTAAACCTGTAACATTAATTTAATTGTAATAATAAAACTAAATCGAGATCGATCTGTTACAGATAAATATATTTTCGGTTAATAATGTAAAATAATAATGTAAAATAATTAATAATAATGCTCATAGAATGTGCAGTCGAAATTAAGATTATACTTAATACATTTTCAACTGTTACTTACAATGTAATCAGATTTTTTAAAATAACCCGTAACATTTAGTCTTCTTCTTAATTTAAGAACTATACTGTTGTCTGTGCTATACATATGTACTATTGTTATGCTAGCTATAAGTTTCTAAATTGTTTATACAATAAAGTAAATAAAATAAAATAAAAGAACATAAAAGAAAAGAAATAAAATATATACATGGGGCACACTAAAAGTTTTGCACTTCTAGCTAATCGGAACTATTTGAATTTCGAATGTTATATTTTTTTAAACGTTGCAACCTTCTTAGTAATAAAAAAAATCAAATATTGGATAGAAACAGGCGTTACTTGGCGAAAATCCATGACAAAACAATGGTAAGTAAAATGTTTTAAGAAAAAACTTTTAAAAATTATATTAATTAATTAATTCTGCGAAAAATTAATGCTATTATATAATTTTAAAAAGTTTTTTCTTAAAACATTTTACTTACCATTGTTTTATAAAAAAAATCATTTGGCGGGAAATCATTTGTCAATTGTTTTTTGTCACACATCAAAGTTCTACGTATGCAACGAAAATTAAATTAAGTCGAAAAGATTTTAGAGCGATGATTTTTTATGATTTTAAAAGTTCTCTCTCTCCGGAAGACTGTGCCCCTCATCTTCAAAAAACTTTTGGGAGAGAAGCACCTTGTTTGAGCACCGTGAGGCGATGGTTTGCTGAAATTGGGAGAGGTCGAGTTTCTTTACATGACGAATTTCGTGAAGGGCGGCCTTCAACTGCCGTCAACGAAAATTATGTGGCTACTGTTAAGCGGTTAATTGAAGAAAACCCGCGGATTACCTATGAGACAATTCGAGGACTATTGGGGATTGGTATGAGTCAAATCCAGAAAATTTTACATGAAGAATTTAAAGTTCGGAAACTTTGTTGTCGTTGGATCCCTCATGAACTGTTTTTAGTGTAAGTACCTATTTACGACTTTTTATTAGCAAACAAATAATTATCCCCGTTTTTAAATAACAAAACATTAATTTACACCACGTTTTCAAGGAATGTAAAGGAAATCTAGCAAAACACATCTGGTGCAAATATATCCCCTCATTATTTACCACATAAAATATTATTAGCTTTCAAACGTGTCTTGTCCAAGCGTCCGTTTGGCTGTCGCCCGGATGCGTGTCTAACAATATAGATGGGACCACTCTCAGTTTGCAACTATTACGCTATGTCAATTGCAAAATACAGAGCAAAATCTTAACCAAAGAAATAAAATCCTTACATTTCTTCTTCCGTAAAAAGACATGGTCGGCTATGTAGACAAGAGTCACGTAAATTAACTGTATGACACAAGGTATAGGTTCTATATCTTACCCATCTTAGTCCAAAATATGATACCGTAACTTTAGGTATATGTACATGGTAACATCGATTCTGGCTGTTGAAATGTCTTACAAGTACTGCGCTACATTAATTTGCAAAATACAGAGCGAAATCTGAACCAAATAAATAAAAGCCTCACATTACTTCCTCAGTAAAAACAGCAAAAGAAATTAATGAAATTTATTCACCCAATTAAATTAGAGTCAATGACAACTTCGATAATGAGGCAATCAATAAAGTACTTACCTTTAACTCTGTCGTTGTACTTTGAAGCGTTTTTCGTCGACAATCGATTGAAGTTCAGTTCAAATTACAGTTTCGTTAAAATACCTCGCTTGGATAGTTGATGGTGACAAGGAATTTAATGATAAACATAAACTTGAAAGAGCCTTGTTTACTGTTCTCGTTGTTTTAATGAGACATTTGAATTGAAGACAATGGGCAAAACAACATAATTGTAATACTCAAGCTTTGATAGGTAGGACTACAATGTAACAGTTATTATATTGAGACTTAGCAGGCTAACAATGTAATGTAGAACTTTTTATTATTTAAATTTTACTTTTCTTTTTTTTTACGAATAAAGGTGTTTATAAAATTTTAGGTTTTATAGATCTCTTTGAAAATTTATTGTATATTGACCTTAGATTACTAATCCATATCTTCAAACGAATTTGAAAAAGGATATGAGGTGCACTCGTGTACGACTTTATTAAGTGTACGACTTTTGCACGGTTTGATTTTGAGTTCCGACACCGACAGTGGTCCAAAATAACCCTTCTTTGCCAAAGTTATATGGGTATCCACACAACACAACAAATCGCGTATTAGGTCCAAAGGGGTAGACTAGAAGCGTTCAGTATGTAATGCAGCAGTTTGAATATAGTTGCAAGAAACGTAGGTATATCAAACGTTCTAAAATTAGACATTTAAAATGATTATTACATACATTTATGTAGTGTTATTATTTTAAAACTGATCCAGTGTTTACATAACCTACGCTGTGTAAATCTTAATGATCCAACGCTGGAAGTTTATTAAAATGTATTATAATTTAAATCAATATCCATAAAATTCAATAACGTTTAGTAGAGATTCAATGACTGACTTGAACACCAATAATCCAATATATCCTGTGATGCATTAATGTAGAGTATTGGTGAGTATTGCAGAGTTATTAAATATAAAATTGTGTGCAAGCGTCGCAGCCTCAATTACCTTATTATATACAATACAATACAATACAAATACTCTTTATTGTACACAAAAAAGAAAACATACAATTAGGAGACTTAACTTAAAGATAGTACAAAAGACGGCCTTATCGCTAAAAGCGATCTCTTCCAGACAACCTTTGGATGGATAGCGAGTTAAAGAAATTAAAAGGGATGTACAATACGTGAAAGAGAAAAGAAAAATAAAGCTTAGTAAATAATAAAATAAAGATAAGAAAGAGTAGGATAATAATATAAATGAACTAATAAACTTACCCAGGTAGTAATAATATCATAGGAAAAGAAAGAATACTTACATAAATACTTAAAATACACAAAATACATAAACATTCTAAATATTGGTTAGAGAAAGGTAGTAAACAGTTAACATATTTTTGAAAGAAGTAAGAGACTGCGCACGTCTGATGTGAAGTGGCAAAGCATTCCACAAACGAACCACCCTGACCATGAAAGATTTGTCTGCGTAAGTAGACGAGTGTGCTGGCATTTCCAGCATCAAATTTGCCGATGACCTCAAAGATCTTGAATGTGTGTCATGAAGGAACCTAAACCGTTCTTTAAGATATTGGGGAGTGCGAGGATTGAAGAGTATACTATATAGCAGTGAAAGAATGTGTGTATTTCGGCGAAGGCGAATTGGGAGCTCAGACACATGATCATACCAAATATAAATCTAATCAAACATTTTGAAGGCGCTCAAGCTTATCAAGGTGCTCCTCCGTGAGGTCAAGATAGCTGACGTCGGCATAATCGAGAAGTGGGAGCAATAGAGACTGTGCCAGCGTAACTTTAGTAGCTGTTGGAAGGAGATTTCGCAGCCTGCGCAGTGAGCCATTTGATGCAAAGATTTTGCGTCCAACCTCCTGCACTTGACGATCCCAAGATATGGTACTATCCAAGTAAATACCCAAGTTCTTTACACTGTTGCTCACTTCGATTGGAGTTCCGTTGAAGATAACTTGGGGCAACTGTGACAAGGCGATACGTGACATCGTCCTAGGGCCACCTATTAGAATCTTGGGATCCAAAACCTGGGTCTTTGCGGGGTTCACTTGAAGCCCATGTCGAATGCTCCAATCACATATTATCTCCAGATCCAGGTTGATCGTAGTAAATGCTTCGTGTAAATTCTCCAGTGGCGCTTGTGTGTAAATTTGGAGATCATCTGCATAAAGGTGGTAGGATGAAACTAATTGTACAGAAATAGAATTTATAAAAATTGTGAAGAGAAGTGGAGATAGAACGCCACCCTGCGGCACACCGACAGTAACATCAGTCCAGGAAGAAAAAGTGTCTTCAATGCGTACACGTTGCCGGCGACCATACAGGTAACTGCGAAACCAATCAATCACAGTTGGAGATATGTTAATAGAGCGAAGAGTTCCAAGAAGAATTTGAAAGTCAACAGTATTAAAAGCGTTGCTAAAATCAAGAAGTGACAGTAATGTGACTTTTCCTTGGTCCATACCAAATCTTATGTCCTCAGTGACATTAACTAAGGCGGTAGCGGTACTGTGGCCGGGACGGAAGCCAGATTGGAAGGAATTAAATAGTGAGTTTTTGGAGAGGCAGGAAGTAAGCTGGGTGTGAACTAGGCGCTCAAGTACTTTAGAGAGAAAAGGCAGTATAGAAATAGGGCGAAAGTGGGAGTACGTGGTAGGATTTCGGTTTTTAGGAAGTGGGATAACTTGTGCTTCCTTCCAAACTGCAGGAAAGAAGCCGGAGGAGATAGAGAAGTTTAAGATGTGAGTAATATGTGACATATCCACATGGTTGGTCATGTTTGCCCACATTCCTACATCATAACAATTTTTTAATTTTCATAATACACTATATACATATATAGATGTTATTTAATCATACATAGCATCGCAACTATATACTAGTATATCTAACGTTCTCAGATCTAAATCTGTGAAACCTACTTAGTCGATATAAGAAAGGCCATAAGTACTTACTGTGAAAAGAAACGAAACTCACGTAGTTACTCTAAATCTCAAGTAAAACTTTCTAGTAATATATGCATGAACAACCGCAATATTAAAAAAGTTCTGTTAAGTTTCTAGATAATTTTAACCCTTCAGTACAAAATATATTTTCTTACCAGAAATATAATAAACTACTTAGTGGTTTGTCCTAAAAATATAGCCTATGTTACTTAAGAATAATGCAGCATTCTAATGACATTCTAGTAATACCTACAAACTTACAAAGACACTACTCTTTGTAATATTTATTAGTATAATATAGATATCACATACGTATAGTTGCGTCTATCTGATTTGCTTATTTTTGTGACAATATGCAATAGCTTAATTTTTTTTTCTAAATTTACCTAATAATAAAATTAAAATGTCCTATTCTTCTAACGTCTCAAATTCTGATCATTCACCCTATAAGTACTCAGACAGTTGTAGAGTCTAATATATGTATGTATAGTAAGTTATGTAACATAGAGTGAAAACGTAGCGGACGCAGATGTCCCTATAACAAGAGCGAGTGTCCAAGCGGTATCTAAATTCCGCACGACGAACGTGCGCCTGCGTTGGTGAAATCACCAAGGGGTTGTCAACAATTGGATCTTTTTATTAAAAATAATGCAGTATTTATTTTTAAGAGATCTTGACAGTTTTGTTATTCCATTTATGAAAGAATAAAATTACCTGCCTTCATAAATTTTCGTTTTTAAACTAGAGCAACTTTGCAAGCTCTGATCGTTTTTTTATCAACATTAAATTATTTTTCAACCGACTTCCAAAAAAGGAGGAGGTTCTCAATTCAACTGAATGTTCTTTTTTAATGTTTTTTACTTCATATCTTTGGACTGAGTGAACCGATTTCGAAAAATGTTTTTTAATCGAAAGCTACTACTTTCTAAGTGGGTCCATTTCGATTTGGTCCTATTCCGACCATTATTTGGTCCTATTTCGGTAATTTGAATACACACCTACACTTTGCCAGTAATTTTATCGGTCCCACGTAATAGGGGGCAAAGCTATTGCCGTTACCGGTCACTATAGAAATTCAAAACCATACTGTAAATCAAACCAGAATTTACACCGACATAACAGATGTTACATATCAATATAGAATCTCTGCAGTCAATAACATTACATCCCTTAAATTATTTATAAAAAAATTTAAACGCTCTTTTATGTAGTATACATATTGTTACAGTAAGTTTAACCATATATCTCTTTCTTTTTTAGGTAATTATTATGACCAGCAACATGTCATCCAGTAAAGTGGCAATATACAAAAGGTAAAATCTATAATTATAAATATAAAGAAAACTACACTAGAATCTCAACGTGATATCGTAATATCTAATCTATATATATATATATATATATGTAATAAATTATCTAATCCGATACATTTAATCTGTTCGTGAATGCTCCAAATGGTTGTAAACCCCTGTCCAGTTTCACCACAAGAACCAGTCGGCTTGGTTTTGCTTGTTGAGGCATCGATCCTTGCTAATAGTAATTAACGATACAAACTTGTGAATTCGAATTATGACGACAAATCGTCTCGCAATTATTGCACGAACTCTGTTATAATTATAATTTATAACTGTTTATTTGTAAAATTTTGATGTGTAGTTATAATTGCATATACAAAAAAAAGTATACTACAAATATAAACTAAAATAATAATAAAATCTAAAACTGACGGCAGAATTGCCACCTAGTATTGTTAGTTTTAAAATTTTCACTACTCTACTCTAAAACGATGGAATTTTTGATGTAATAATTTTCTTTAATTTAACATCAAAAATTCTATAGAAGTCTAGTAATCGCGTTTAAGAAAAAATCACCAGCGAAGCTATTTAGTCTTCTAAATCTTCTAATATCGAATTATTTATTTAAAAAAAATATGTGACATCAGGAAATTAAAACATTAATAACTCTGGGTCCAAAACCACACGGATGCGTGTTTTTGCATATTTTGAACGGTTGAGTTGATTTAAGGGAATTGGGTTACATTTATTTATTTATTTACTAATAGGTACATACACAGACATCAGATCAGTTATATGCTAAACATCCAATTTATTTACTAAGTATAAATCTGATGTCTAATTATGGATGTACACATCGTTCATTGGACATCATTTGCACATAATTAAAATAAATTTGATAAATTGCAGTCCGATAATTTGTTACCACTGCAGGTGTCTGCTTATATTACTACGTGTATAAAACTAACATGCACTTACTTATCAAGACTGTCTCGACGAGAACAGCCTTTGTATGTAAAGTTTTTGCTATGTAAAGTTCACATGACATATCAATAGCTCTGTAAAAAAATAACGATATGCCAATTAAATCTTAAATTTAAATTAGGTATGCTGTTATTACCCATACGTCGATATCGATAAAGTACATAACCTTCTAAAAAAAAATGATACGACACAAAATTATGCCAAATACTCGTTTAAAACCACGAGAAAAATATTACTTAATAAAATAATACTAAAATAGGAAACTTTTAATTAGGTACGCATAATATGTTAAACATAAGATGTGTGAATTTTACGTTTAACCATGTTTAACTGTGACTATATCGGTATCGGTTCTATTTTAGATATAATGGGCAGCTATTATTTTATAGTGCAGGTTTTCATTAAATGTTGAATGCAGGTTGTTTAACACTTAACAAATACCAGATAGTCACATTACTTTAATGCGATGTTATACCATCATCGCGGCGGTGAGACCGATCATGGACGATTGGCTGCAGAGGCAGCATGGTGACCTCACGTATCGTGCGACGCAGATCGTTACCGGGCATGGATGCTTCGGTAGCTATCTGTTTCGCATCCATCGTGAGGTCACACCCCGGTGTCAACACTGCGAGGTTTCCGACGACGACACCGCACTCCACACGTTGGTGGAGTGCTCAGCGTGGGCGAGTCAGCGCCGAGACCTCGTAGTGGGTCTGGGCGTGGATACCCTCTCGCTGGAGACCATGCTTCAAGCCATGGTCTCCAGCGGGAGTAGGTGGAACGCGGCCGTGTCCTTCTGCGAGCAAGTCGTGCTCGCGAAGGAGGCGGCCGAGAGGGAGAGGGAGCGTGCCCTCCCCGCCGAGTTCCGTAGTCAGCGGCGAGGCCGCCGCAGACTCATCTACACCCAAGACCATCGACCTCCATGATCGGGGCCTGAGGACGGCGGGATCGCCACCCGTCGTCCTTACAGAAGCAGGCTAGAAGGGTTGCGTGCTGCGGGGCCTTTGCCCCATAGCACGCAACCAGATTCACTCATTGACGCGGGATAAAACCCTACCCCAACGACGCGGGATTCTCATCCCGACCCAACCCCCGCAGAGACCACAGAGGTGGTCAAAGTCCGCCGGGCGCCACTGGAAATACGTTCTGCTTGTAACCAGAGACGCCCGGCAACGGACGTTAGAGCGGCAGCGGCCTTGGTCTCGGAACTAAAAAAAAAAAAAAAAAAATGTTATTTTATTGTTTTACTTCATTTCACTGTTTAAATTCTCTACTACTCTCGTACCAAGAAACACTGCCACAGACAAACAAATGTTTATTTATTTTACGAAAATACAAAAACATTTTAGGTACCATCAACTTAAAGTATAAAGTTTACATCGAGTCTGTATATTTTTTGTTTTATTGTCTCTAATACTCTTATCGTAATAATCATCAATATCCATCAAACTTATCGATAACATTTAATCGAAGTGTGTCGCATCACTTGGAATTAGTGCACGCTTGCCGGACGAACAAGATCAGTATGTAAAGCAGGTGCGACGGTGTGCCGTGTAAGGCTTAATAGCTACTCTTAGGCTTTCCGGAGGAGTTCTTTGCTTAAGAGAAAGTCCTTTAAAGTGAATAAAGATTTAATACAAACATTTATTGATAATCTCGATAGTATAAATATTTGCATCTTCAACCATAGTTCATTTTATCTTGAAATATTCCAGTAATTCCAGAAAGGTTTAACTAGTAGTACGAAGTATACCGATACATAATAACTGATATTATTAGAATAAAATTTATATCATAAGCTAGTGTTTTTATATATTTGACACATTTTTGAAATTTTCGTCCATTATTTAATTGGTTATCGACTGAAGCCGACTCTGGGTTGTTTTAGCCCTTGCTGCATTTCCTAAACCTGAAGAAAGACAACATTTAATTTCCCATACAATTTTACAATATGAATCACAAAAACAGTCTTGGGCTAAAGTCTTGGCCCAAGACTATATGTATTTTTGTAATTCATATAGTAAAATTTTATTAGAAAAAAGTTAGCACACTTCAGTGCTTTTAAAATGTATTTAACATTTAATTTGTACAAAGAAATAAAATGAATACAGTAGATGAGAGTACAGTCAGGAAAGAAGACTAAGAAAAAAATCTCTTATTTTTTATGGAGCTTGATTTCGGGCTTTAAAATATACATGTTTTTGGAGTGATTCATTTTTGATTACACTTTGTTTCCGTTACGCATTGCGCGTACGCAATAAACAAACTTTGATTAAATTTTGTAATGACATGAATTGGTACAGGTTATTTTACATTTGGGGACAGGAAGGTAGCCGGTTCTCTCATCGTGGATAATTAATAAATACATCATCAAAATCGTGTTTGATAAACATATGATTTGAAACATGCTTGCACCTCGAAGCCTAATAAAAGGAAACCGTAATTAATATCGAATTGCGACTCCGTGTGATTTCATCAATGAAACTTTAAACATGTGATTGATAACTTCCTTAAATTAACTTGACGTGTTTCAATATCACTTATACTGAAATATAAAGTTTTCGAGGTCACTTGAATTAAAATTAACACATCTTTTGATATTTTTTTTAATCTGCGAGGTCACGGCCGCTCCCATGGCTATTGCTGCGGGCGTCTCCGGTGACCCCAGAAGGTATTTCTAGTGGCTCCCTGTGGACTTTGACCAGCTGTGTAGCCTCTTCGGGATCTTTTTTTTTTTTTTATTCTATACTAAGATACCAATGTAACCGATGTTGAAGATGCCTGGAAAAACTTTGCAATAGCAACACACAGTATTATCGAGACACATATTCCACTCAAGAGACCAAACAAGAACTGTAATATTAACAAACCTTGGATCAATCATCATTTGCTGAACTTAGCTAAGATTAAGAAGCAATTGTGGAAACAGTACATTTCGAATGGTTCCAATGAATCGTACATAAAATATAGAAAAGCAAACAATCAACTATTGAGTACCGTAAGACATCTGCGAATGGAATTTGAAAAAGGAATAGTTAAATGTGGACCGAAAGCTTTCTACTCCTACATGCCTCACAACTATCTTCGACGGTATCCATACCACCATCATTAAAGGATGAAAGCGGGAACGTGATAAGTGATCAGAAAGTGGTAGCCAATCTGTTTGCCCGACAATTTGAAAAATCATTTGTTATTGAACCGTCTGCACTTATCCCAAGGATCCAGTTTCCTCGGGTTGAAAACTATACAGTCACTTACATTTACCCTAAATGAAGTAACTAAGCCTTGAAAACATTTAGTGATTCCACCTCGATGGGACCAGATGCTTTGCCTTCAATATTGTTGAAACAGTGTAGCAATGTTCTGGCTCACCAACTGGCACACATTATGAACCTGTCACTGAGATCTGGGAAACTACCTCAAGAGTGGAAGGAAGCTGTTGTGACACCAATATATAAAAAAGGTGACAAACAAAGAAAGCATTGTCTGCAGAACTATGGAGAAAATCATAGCAAGAGAACTGAGAGCTTTTATCAACATAGAACACATCATCATCGATGAACAACATGGTTTTGTACCCAAGAGATCTATAGTCTCGAACCTCCTTGTTTGCCTGGACAAATGGACATGTCATTGGAACAGCCATCAGCCCACTGATGTAATTTATCTGGACTTTGAAAAAGCTTTTGACCGGGTCCCTTTTAATAGGCTTGTAGCCAAACTTGAACACCTTGGAATACGTGGGCAACTTCTTCAGTGGATTGAGGATTTTCTAACCAACAGGAAATTCAAAGTAAAGGTGGGTGAAACACTGTCGGATGTTCATGACGTACGTCGTACCCCAGGGCTCAGTGCTTGGACCAATCCTCTTTGTGTTATACATAACGGACTTAAAAAACGTCATTCACTCTGACTTGTCGGTGTTCGCAGATGACACCAAAATAATGGGAAACCCACTTGTCTCTCAAAACATTATTCAGCAAGACCTAGACCGGATAGTGCAGTGGACCAAAGAATGGCTGATCTCACTAAATAAAAACAAGTGTACTGTTTTGCATATTGGTAGCAATAATCCCAAACACAAGTATACGCTTAAATCTGTGACGTTGCAAGCAGTAGACTCCCAAAGAGACCTCGGTGTTGTTATCACACATAACCTTAAGTGGGATGAACACATTATAACTATTACCAAAAAGGCCAACTCAATGTTGTACATGATTAGAAAAACATTTTATGTCATGACCAGAGAATTGTTTCTCAACATCTACAAAACATACCTAAGACCTCTGCTAGAATACGCCTTCCAAATTTGGAGCCCGTATTTCAAAAAAGACATTTTACTACTAGAAATGGTCCAAAGAAGAGCAACTAAAATGGTGACGTCTATGAAAAATATGTCTTACGAGGAACGCCTTCGAGAACTGAACCTGACCACACTGGAACAGAGAAGGGCGAGAGGAGACCTCATAGAAACATATAAAATACTTAACAAGCACTACAACATACCAAATATCGACAACATGTTTACCATGAACATAAACAAACAACTCAGAGGCCACTCCATGAAATTATGCAAGCCTCAGTGTAACAGCAACCCTATGTATCACTTTTTGCCAAACCGTGTCGTGCATATGTGGAAGGAACTCCTTGCCCGAAAGTGTGATAAGTGCACCTAATACAAACATTTTTAAAAATAGATTGGACATACATCTGTCAAACTAAAAACACAAGTGCAGTGATATACAAGCATCAGCTCTAGCTGCTAGTGTATCATAGAATAATAATAATAATAAAAAAAAAAGTTATAAATAAAAGTTAGTTTATAAATAAAATACTACAACAGTTATTACAACAATAAACCAATTTTATAAAAATGAAACAGCGATCTGACATGTGTCAATCGGCAAAAACAACAAAAATAATATTACAACAAATTAAATTGGATATAAATAATGAATAACGATGCAAACAAGAGCCAGGAGCAAACAACAACATGCGCAACTACCACCCCCGGACTCATCACATAGCTCCGCCTCGCAAGCGCCGGACCGCACACCTGTGACACAAGTGCTTGCTGAGGCGTCGAGCTCATCATCAAGTGATGAGTATTTTTCTCCGCCGACGTCGCCAACACCTGTACGCCGGCGAGGGAGAGGCCGGCCGCCGAGCAGTTTGGGGCCCCGAAGCCTACCAGCTTCGAGTAGGGTCCCCACTACCGGTGGTATTGTGCACCGCATGCGATGGACTTCATCCATCAATGAAAACGTTATGCGGGCATATTATGAGGCTACAGATGGGGAAACCAACCTAACTGCGTACCATTCAAGGATGCTTCCTTTGTTTCAGGCTCTTGAACCAACAATTACCGTTGCCGTTCAACGACTATCGGATCAAGTGCGGGCTATCCAACGATGTAAGTTGTTGGATCAATCTGTGCTTGATCGACTACGCCTGGAAGTATTATCTACTCGTACAGCTCCAGTGTCAACGAGAGCACCGTCACCTGTGACACAGACGGTTGCTACAAATGCGACGTTAGCGGAACCCGCACTCGACGCAGGAAATGATACGAGTGATACATCTATCCAGGTAACCGAGCAATTGAGGAGTACTTTGGAAGATGTGATCTCGCAGTATAGGTTTATACCTAATTCTAGACCGCGGCTACCACGCTTGCCAATGCATAAGCGAAATATGGCGTTGATGGGAGCCCTAAATGCATTGCTAGAACCGTACTTACGGACTAGCAGTGATTTGCTTGATACTCACTCGATTCTTTACTGTGGAGCGATTGCCGCTTGTCGTGTTGCACGCGTTAAATTTTCTGAAGTTAACCGTGCACCACGACCGGATGGTGTTCCCGTATGGCAGGCAAGAATCGAGCGACGTATCGGCACATTTAGGACTCTCATTGCAAAGCTTATCTCTTTCAGCCGGGGAAATAGTCGTCCCCGGGTCATGCGTTTCGTGACTCAGGCATTTGCTGGGACCGGTATTCGACCCCAGCAATACTTAGCCAATGTCACGGAACGTATTGACTTTCTGAAACAGAAAGTGTATGCATGGGCAAGCCGTATCCGTCGTTATAGAGATCGTGTAAATAGATACTGGCAGAATCGCATCTTCCAAAGTGACCAAAGGAAGGTGTACCGAGAGTGGGAGGGAACTGAGGGAACCATGAATCAATTTTGGCGTGACATATGGTCGGTGTCCGTCGAACATTCGGACGGCGACTGGATCCGTGTCGTCGAGCGTGAATGCAGTATCATCGAACCCATGGAGTCTATTACCATAGACTCCGAAGACGTTAGTTGTGCAATTCGTACGGCCCCGAACTGGAAAAGTCCTGGGCCGGATGGATTGCATAACTTTTGGATAAAGTGGGTTCAGAGTTCGCATGAACGCTTGGCAACACAGTATCAAGAAGCCCTTGAGTCTGGTTCCTTACTCGCTTTCATGACCACTGGCATCACCTTCCTGCTCCACAAATCAGGTAGTACCACGGAACCTAAAAACTATAGACCCATCACTTGCTTACCTACCATCTACAAGCTCCTTACATCTATTCTGAGAAGTAAAATAAACTCGCACATAGTATACTACTCCTCATTGATATGGCCATTAGCCAACAAGTCAAGCGGAGTAGGGGCGCCCTCTCTACTGCCTGGATTGACTACAAGAAGGCCTATGATTCGGTGCCTCATTCATGGCTGAGGAGGATTTTAGAGTTGTATAAAATTAATCCGACTCTTAAATCCTTCTTAGTCTCGCGTATGGGGCAGTGGACCAGAGTCCTTCGTCAACCAGGTAATGGTGGGCACGCCTCTGACCAGCAAGGCTTGATAAGGATCGAGCGTGGTATATTCCAGGGCGACAGTTTGAGTCCATTGTGGTTTTGTTTAGCACTGAATCCACTTAGCACATTGCTGAAGGATTCAGGGCTAGGCTATCGGTTTCGTAGAGGGGGTGATCACCTGATGTACATGGATGACCTCAAACTGTTCACATTGAAGCACCAAGATTTAGTGACATTATTAAAAACTACGGAAGTTTTTAGTAATGCCATTAAGATGGAGTTCGGTGTTGATAAGTGTGCGGTTATGCATGTACAACGGGGGAAGGTTGTAAATTCACCGAATTTACAACTTTCTGAGATAATAACTCTCAGATCTCTCTCCGAGACCGAAACATACAAATACCTAGGTATGTTAGAGTCATTGGGTATAGCGGTAGAGGATATTAAGAAATCGGTGAAAGAACGTTTTTTTGGCCGCCTGACAAAAGTTCTTAACAGTTCTTTGTCCGGTGGTAACAAAATGCGGGCTTTTAACGGTTGGGTGATACCTTTATTGTTATACTCCTTTGGCATACTTAGGTGGACTCAAACGGAACTAGACGCCCTGGATAGGCGAGTCCGTCAACAAATGACATTGCATCGAATGTTACACCCACGATCTTCTGTCATGAGACTGTACATTCCGCGGAAGTGTGGGGGTCGAGGCTTTTTGAATGCCAAGAACCTCCACAACCGCGAAGTGTGCAGTCTGAGAGATTACTTTCTACAGAACGGGTGTGATATTCATTGCGATGTCGTGATGGGTGACAAGGGCCTAACACCTCTTTCCTTGGCTAACGAGAACTGGCGTAAACCAAAGGTGCTAGGTACTGAAGACCGTAAGGACGTATGGAAGAGTAAGGAGCTACACGGGCGGTTCTACCGGGTCTTAACAGGACCCGACGTAGACCTGCTCGCTTCGGTGAACTGGCTACGTTTTGGGGACCTCTTTGGGGAAACTGAAGGTTTTGCCTGTGCAATTGCAGATGAGGTTATCAAGACGAACAACTATCGGAAATACATCATGAAGGACGGTACGGTCGACATTTGTCGAGCATGCCACCGTCCTGGTGAATCACTTCGCCATATTATTTCCGGTTGTTCGTATCTTGCTTACACCGAGTACTTGCATAGGCACAATCAAGTAGCCAGGATCATCCACCAGCAACTTGCTCTTCAATATGGCCTATTGAGTTTGAAGTACCGTACTATAAGTTCACACCAGTGCCAGTTCTTGAGAATGGTCGTGCATTGCTCTACTGGGACCGATCAATCATCACGGACAGGACTATTGTTGCCAATAGGCCCGATATCGTGTTGGTTGATCGTACCCAGCGTCGGGCAGTGCTCGTCGATATCGCCGTCCCGCATGACGAGAATCTCGTGAAGGCAGAGAAGGACAAACTTAGTAAGTACCTCGATCTGTCCTTCGAGATAACCGCCATGTGGGACGTAGACTCGACGATCATTGTCCCGGTGGTCGTTTCGGCAAACGGATTAATAGCGAAGAGTCTCGATCAACATCTCAAGAGACTCTCGTTAGATTGTTGGATCAAGAGTCAGATTCAGAAGGTTGTTATCCTCGACACGTGCCGTATTGTTAGGAGGTTTCTTAGTCTGTAGCCTCCACCGCCGGTAGTTTGGGTCCTACTCCGCTACTGGTGGGTCACTATTTTTTATATTTTTAAATGTATTTGTGTTTTTTATAAATGTATTTAAAAATGTATAAAATAAGAATAGAATACTTATACTACTTAATAATAATATACTTTCTTTCTTAGACACATATTTAACCGACTTCAAAAAAAGGAGGAGAGGAAAGACTTGATGAACCGATTATGATATTTTTTTTTAAATTCAATGCTTTACTTTCCGTGTGGTCTCATTTCAATGTGGTCCTATTTCGGTAATTTGAAGTCAGTTTTTGAGCCATAGTTTAACATGTACTTTAATGAACCGCATAACATACATAACATAAATATTCTTTATTGTACACCTCAGTTTAGAAAAATACATTAAAAACATACTTATAACAACTAAATGTATAAGGGTATCACTAATAGCGATCTCTTACAGGTAACCTTAGGATGGAAGAGATCGTAAAACAAGACAAAAAACTTAATATTATACAGGCTTATAGAGGTAGTGTACCTACATTATTATGATGAAGGGCAATCATTTGCGAAAGTGAGGCAAATAACAGGTCACCAAACATTCTCTGAAAGTCCTGTATTTTCTGATCCATACAGTAATAGATAAATATATCGGCGACTAAAACATCCAGTGTTCCTGAATAAGACCAAGTAATTTTTGTGTGCTCGCAGGGCGCCTAAAGACGGATGAAAGATAGACATATTGTAGGGGATATAACTTAAGTGTCTAGAAAAAACAACAGGCTCACCCCATGTTACGTGAAATCAAATAATTGAACCAACGAAAATAGAAACTTCTAAACTAAATGTAACCAGTAAGCAACTTCAAAAAGGTTATAAAGTTTCTACAATATGCTACTAAGATGAATTTATTGAAACTTCTATTGTAAAGAGCAAATTAATATCGCATCGGAAGCGGCGAGAGAACCGCCCCCACTCCATTGTCCGCACCTACTGCCATCTATCGGACCCGGGCCGCGTGCTAATTTACGGTCCGACAGGCTATAATGTTCAGTTGGCGACCCTGTATTACTGCTCTGATGATTTCTAATAGATACCAATTCGGTTTAGATGTTGGATTACTCGGTGGTAAAATCCGCACGTGATTTATTTTAATAACATATTAATTGAAATTAGTTTAAATATTAAATTTTGTAGCGCTAATACGAAGGGAAGGTACTGTGAATATTTCAACTGGACTATATTATATATACTATCGATTGTCTATTGTCTGTACTCAGTGGATTTAAAGAGTTAAGGCAGCGGTGAAAAAATTACCCTAAAAGATGGGGTTAATTTATCACACTGCCTTCTTAACTTTATTTGTATGTAACTATGAAGTTTATTGAGCGGAGCAAAGCGAAGCTCTATCTTAGACGACAAGTGTAAATCGTTTGTATGCCAACTCCTCCGAAACGGCTCGACCGATTTTGACCAAATTTGGCATGCTGGTCGACATCATACCCGGGAGTGCATATCTCTGAAATCATGAAAATAGAGCATAAAAAAAAATTAAGAAAATTTGCTCCGCTCAACATTTGCAATTAGTAGCATGCATTGCATACCTAGTTAAATTATTTGTGGAATATGGAGATTTTTCATAATTTAAGCTCTACTTTTTTTTTTTTTTTTTTTATATTTAGGTCGACAAATTGAGGCCACCCGCCTGATGGTAAGCTGAGGCGACGTCTGGCAATTGAGGGCGACTCTCACAGTACACAGGAATACTATAGAGAGTGGCCCTCAACTTGACGACCCAGTAATGTGCCTCTTCACGCTTCGCTTAAAGAGCCCAGGGTTATATGTTGGAGGAAACCCGTGCGCAGGCAGGGCGTTCCAAGCCACCATCGTTCGGCAGAGAAACGATCGTTTAAAACGCTCGGTTCTCGCGAAGACGGTTTCCACGGTATGAGGGTGACATCTCTGGCCGGCACGCGTTGTTCGGGATCGGAAGGGAGAGGGTGGGATCAGGTTGAAGAGCTCTTCAGAACACTCACCGTGGTAAATACGGTAGAACGCGGCCAAGGAAGCAATTGTTCGGCGCTGGGCTAGCGGCTCAAGGCTTCCCGTTACCTCCGGACAGTCTATAATGCGAACAGCGCGTCGCTGCATAGCGTCGAGTGCGTCCAGCAAATACTTCGCGGAGCCGTCCCAGAGGTGAGAGCAGTATTCAACGCAGGGTCTAATCTGCGTTTTGTACAGCAGACACCTCTGGTGCGGTGTAAAGAATCGCTTTACCTTGTTCAGTATTCCTAGTTTCCGCGAAGCTAGCCCAATACATCTCTCAATGTATTTTGTGTTATTGAGCTCTCGACGAACGTCTATGCCAAAGGATGTCTAGATTGTCCTTCATTGGTAATATTGCATTCTGAAGAGTGGGTAGGGGAAGGAAAGGGGATTTTTTCGCTGTAAATGCACACGCCTGTGTTTTGTGGGCATTGAACTCGACCAAGTTCTCGGCACCCCATTGGGAGATACTGTCGAGGTTTCGGTCGAGATCACCCACGAGATGTCGTCTCTCCTCCTCTGTCACAGATCGCCCCGCCGTCGGACGAACCGAGTAACTCCCGTGCAATGTACTGTCATCTGCATAGCAATGAATGTTCCCGAGGGAAAGCATATCATTGATATGCAGAAGAAAGAGAGTTGGTGCGGTACCCCGGCATTTACTTGCAAGAAGCGAGAAGACTGGCCATCGCAGAGACTCGGCGCTCGTTTAAAAAACTGGCAATCCAGCTGCACAGTTGAGGAGGTAGACCATATGCCGGAAGCTTGGAAAGGAGCGAAGCATGCCAGACCCTATCGAAAGCTTTGGCGATGTCCAGGCTAATAGCCAAGGACTCGCCGAACTTTTCCATAGCCTCACCCCATACATGCGTGACGAATGCCAGGAGGTCACCCGTTGATAGTTTTGGCCTGAAGCCATATTGCCGATCATTGATTAGCGAGTGATCCTCCAGGTATCGCATGAGCTGCTTATTAATAAGAAGCTCGAGCACCTTGCAAATGACTGAGGTGACAGCTATGGGTCGATAGTTGCCTGGATCGGATCGATCCCCTTTCTTGGGGATCGGTTGTACGTTCGCCTCCTTCCAGGCCTCCGGTACGAGGCCTGTAGAGTATGACAGGCGGTACAGACGCGTTAATACTGGAGACAACTCAGCAGCACATTTTCGTAGCACCACCGCCGGAATGCCGTCAGGGCCACTGGCTTTCCGCGTGTCGAGTGACCGCAGCACTGCCCGTACATCACATTGCCTGATAACAATATCAGGCATAGTGTGGCCACAGTTGGCGATGGCGTCAGCCCGTGGGAGAGAGCGAATGCATGGGCGGTTCGTCCCGCATGATCGGTCCTAAGGGACCCCAGCCACTCAACGTGATGACCGTTAAAGTCCCCCAAGAAAACCAGGTCAGCGTTCGGGAACCGCACCTGCGCATCGTCAGCCATCTCGCTGAGGTAGTCGAAAAGCCTTGTTGTTCCAGTGTCCCCTGTGTGGGAGCGGTAGACGCACACGTAGAACTGGCTCATGGAGCCATGATCCACGTGCAGCCAAAGGACGGAGTAGGAGGGGTTCTCCAGACAGCGCAACCGGCGGCAGCAAACATCCGTCCTAACGAACACGCACACCCCGGCTTTATCGCGGAATTGTTCCTCAATGATATAGCCCGGGTAACAGAGGTACGACGTGTCGTCAGGGCGGCGTATCTGTGTCTCCGTTAGGAACATCACAGAAGGCCGTGCCGACTCCAGGTGATGGTGGCCGGTATCGAGGTTTGCATGGAGTCCGCGGATATTCGCGACCTCCACCTCAAACGAAGTCAACTTTGTGGGGTTTCTAGGGGCCGCTGTGTACCGTATATTATCTTGTTGCACTGTCATTGTGAAATATGGGGAAGCGTGAAGACAGGGCGATATTTGGTGCGGCAGTAAGTGACAAAGTGCAGAGGCTAGCTTCGTCTAGAACCGTGTGGTTAGGTCGGAGCCGACCCGCCGGACGGAAGGGCTCCCAAACCCCCCTGATGCAAGGCCGCCGCTACCCCACACCGGTTACCACCCGGAGCGGCGACCCCACAACAGGATTATGCGCAACATGTGGGGCAGCCTACTGGGGTGGTTGGTCCCAGGCGGGCCCCATGACTATGTTGCGGGTGGCCGCGGCAACTCCGTTGCTAAGGGTCTCCCTGGCCGGCGAATCGACCCACACCACCCACACTAGACTCCGCTTCGCCCCCACTGGACCCCTGCCTGCCGCACCATACACCGCCCCGGGCCCGGCAGTGCAGCTGCTGAACCCCTAACGCAACCCAGCCTGGGCTGGGTTACTTGGGGGGCTTTAGCACAGCTGCACGGTGGTACCCCCCCGGACCAACACTGTTGTACCACCTGGTATCCACGTAGGGGCCAAAGCCACCACATGGGTACCGTAATATACGAACCTCGTCCGTTAATCAGCAGTTGCGCCACTAGCAGGTGAGGTCGCTGGGGCCCGATAGATGTAAGAAGGGCCCCTTTGCACCCTTACCTCTTACCTTACTTACTTACCTCTGTTTAAACAAAAAATGCGCAAACGGACACCTAAATAAAAAAAAATGTCTTACCAACCTCCCAATGTCTTAAAAAGAACAATTTAATAAATATAAATAAACTATATATATATATAATAAATAAACCCCACACAACAGGGTTGACCCAAGAAAATTCACCCTACTATGTAAAGTAGGGTGTATTTTAGATTAGGAATTTGTAGGGGATGTACCCTAGAAAAAAAAAACATTTTTAATTCCGAGACTTCTATTACGGAACCCTAAAAATGAAGCAACATTAATCGTATTAATTGACAGCAGTAATTATGCAATAACCCGAAGACATTACCAATAAACCAGATTACAGTAAATTTCGTAAGTATCTCCATCACAACTCCAACACAAAGATTGGTGCAAAGGTTCCAAAAGTTTTCACGTTTACTAATTAAAATTGATGATATTGTAACGCCATCTCGTAGCGAGTAATAAGACTACCAAACTCGGCGCCATCTAGTAGCAAATCGCAGTACTACTACGTAACGTCTTTCGGGAATGTTCTGTCAAGGTACTTCTATGTAACGTGTTATCTAGAAGCATCTCGAAGGTGTGGAATGTTCGCGATAATTCTTCCGTGAAGATTCTAGAGTAATCTAGAGTAATGACCGTACTATAAAGGCGGAGCACTTCGGTGGCGGGGGATCAGTATTTCCAGAGCGATAATACGAGTTATACCTGCGAGTTCAAGTGCGATTAAAAGTATTCAGTGACTTTAAGTGTAGCTTATAGTGAAGTGTAAATTAGTGGTGTAATAAATAAAGTGTTTTGAGGTAGTTCGATCGGCATTTTCCATTCCGTAGAACCCCGGCTCGTAACAATTGGTGTCAGAATTGGGGATTTGGACAATGCCGGTGTTACCGAAAGAAGACACAGAGGGCGTCCGTACCAGGGGTCAGCGCCAGCAGGAGTTGGACAGCAGGCGCTTCGGAGGTAATACGGAGGTTGGGTGGTCAGGAGCAGCCAACGGTGGAAGCAGGCCCGCCCACGGTATCTCCAGCGCCAGCACCTCCAGACTTTGCTGCAGTGATGGCGATGCTACAGGAGCAAGCCCGTCGCCAGGAGGAGCAGGCCCGCCACCAGGAGGAGCAAGCCCGTCGCCAGGAGGAGCAGGCCCGCCACCAGGAGGAGCAAGCCCGCCGGTTGGAAGAACAGCTGCTGCGGGACAAGGAGGAGCAGGCACGCCGCCAGGAGGAGCAGGCACGCCGCCAGGAGGAGCAGGCCCGCCGGTTGGAAGAACAGCTACTGCGTGACAAGGAGGAGCAGGCACGCCGCCAGGAGGAGCAGGCCCGCCGGTTGGAAGAACAGCTGCTGCGTGACAAGGAGGAGCAGGCACGCCGCCAGGAGGAACAGACGCTCCTCATGAAAGATCTTCGAGCGACTTTTGGCAAGGAGATGAATGTGATGAAGGATCAAGTTCATCATGTTGAGAACCGCATCACGGAAGCCGAAACTCGGATTGAAGATGTAAAAAACCAGATTACAGATGTGAGGAAAGAGCTGGGAAATCTGAAAGCTGGAGATGGGATTGCGACTTCCTTACCTGCCGTACCTTCAGCGCGTGGATTTAAAGTACCGCCATTCGATGGGACATCTTCATGGTCAGCCTATAAAAAGCAGTTTGAAGCCGTTAAGAAGGCAAACGGGTGGAGCAAAGCCCAGGCCATGACTGCGCTTACATTGGGTTTGCGAGACAAGGCGTTAACCATCCTAGAAGCTCTCGGAGACGATGTTTCCTACGAGCAGCTACTAGAAGCCTTGGAAACCAGATACGGTGACGCTCACCTGGAACACGTGTATCGTGCGCAGCTGAAGGATCGTGTCCAGCGCTCTGGTGAAAACTTGCAACAGTGGGCCCTGGAAGTTGAGAAGCTGGTACGGAAAGCATACCAGTCGGTACCTGCGCTCATCAATGGGAATCTGGTGCAAGCATTCATCGACGGCATCCACGACCTGGAAGTCAGGGCTGCTGTGAGGCTCGGGCACCATGAGACTTTCAAAGACGCCTTGGCTCATGCTTTGGAGGTCGAAGCCGTACGGAAAGATCATCAATCTCACCGCGTCAGGGAAGTTGTAGCATCACCGGCTCGCGACCGTTTCACGAGGTATAGCCCTAGGTGCTACACATGTGGTGAGAGGGGCCACCTTCGATCCAGTTGCCCAAAGCGGACTGCAGAAAGAGCAGGAAGTCGTTCCCAAGGAGATAGGGTGACTAACGTCACCGCCCAGCAACGGCAGGGAAAACGAACAATAGCCAGGACTGCGTGGCGGGTGCCGGCTGATGTTAGAAGAGCCCCAAAGGTTTCGATCTCACAAACCCAGGATGGCAGATTCCATGGCAACGCAGACGCATTGTCAAGAAGACCTTGCCCTGAAGACCGTAAGCACTGTGCCAAACAGGAGATAAAGGTAGCCATACCTGTGAAGATGCTTAAAACGGATCTGAGCGACGAATGGAAAGAAATTCTACAACATGCTCAACAGGACGACGCAGACATCAAGCCAATATTTGAGTGGATTAAAGCAAGTACTCCTAAACCCATGTGGAGTGACGTCGCTTCAATGAGTTCAATCACAAAAAGTTATTGGGCACAATGGGACAGTTTAGTTATTCAGGATGGAGTCTTGTGCCGCAAATGGGAAAATGCTCGAGGAGACAGCTGTCATTTGCAAATGGTCGTCCCTAAAGTTAAGGTTCCAGATGTACTACAGCTCTACCATAATGGATGTTCAGGAGGCCATATGGGAGTAAAAAGGACTCTGTTGAAGATACGTGAGCGGTTTTACTGGATCCACTGTCGCGACGACGTTGAGGACTGGTGTCGCAAATGTACGAGTTGTGCTGCTGTGAAAGGACCTCATACACGGAGCAGAGGTGCACTGAAACTGTATAACGTTGGGGCACCATGGGAAAGGATAGCCCTAGATGTTGCGGGACCATTTCCTGAAAGTGAAAGCGGAAACAAGTACTTCATGGTTGTGATGGATTATTTCACGAAGTGGCCAGAAGTCTTCGCTATACCTAATCAAGAAGCTACTACGGTCGCAGATAAATTAGTTCACGAAGTCTTCTGTCGTTTCGGGGTGCCTCTAGAAATCCATAGCGATCAAGGAAGAAATTTTGAATCTCAGGTGTTCCAGGAAATGTGTCGGGTCATGGGTACTCACAAAACCAGAACGACCTCTTACCACCCGCAGTCAGATGGAATGGTGGAGCGATTTAATCAGACATTGGAGAGATATCTGGCAAAAGTTGTGGAAAGCAGGCAAAAAGATTGGGACAAGCACATCCAACCGTTTCTTTTTTCTTACCGAAGTGCGGTTCACGAAAGCACGTCAGTGACACCAGCTTATGCGAACTTTGGAAGAGAATTACGGTTGCCTGCCGACTTACTAACCGGTATACCACCTGACGCTCCACGCAATATCACTGATTATGCGAATGACTTGCGCAGCAGGATGAATGACATTTATGAGCATGTCAGACAATCAGGTCAACAAATGTCTGAAAAGATGAAGACCCGTTACGACCGAAAGACAAACAATAAGAGCTTCGATGAAGGTTCGTTAGTGTGGTTACATAACCCAGTCCGCAGTAAAGGGAAGTCTCCTAAGCTGCAAGCTAAATGGGATGGACCATACCGAGTTGTGACCAAGATTAACGATGTCACTTACCGAATACGGAAGAGTCCAAGAAGTGCGCCAAAGATAGTTCATGTGGATCGATTGGCACGATATTATGGGCCTGACAATGCTCGGGACGAGCATGTCTTAGGAGGGGGCAGTGTAACGCCATCTCGTAGCGAGTAATAAGACTACCAAACTCGGCGCCATCTAGTAGCAAATCGCAGTACTACTACGTAACGTCTTTCGGGAATGTTCTGTCAAGGTACTTCTATGTAACGTGTTATCTAGAAGCATCTCGAAGGTGTGGAATGTTCGCGATAATTCTTCCGTGAAGATTCTAGAGTAATCTAGAGTAATGACCGTACTATAAAGGCGGAGCACTTCGGTGGCGGGGGATCAGTATTTCCAGAGCGATAATACGAGTTATACCTGCGAGTTCAAGTGCGATTAAAAGTATTCAGTGACTTTAAGTGTAGCTTATAGTGAAGTGTAAATTAGTGGTGTAATAAATAAAGTGTTTTGAGGTAGTTCGATCGGCATTTTCCATTCCGTAGAACCCCGGCTCGTAACAATATTTAAACGCCAAAGTAAACTCTTTTATATCTCTTTAATGAAGACCGTAAATGGTAGTCCTGTACGCTCCAGAATATTCATTGATCTTAATCTAAGTACTGACTCCTTTGTGATGTTCCATATTGAAAGTTGTTGTTCGTGAAGTGAATACGTTACGAAAGTTGCGCGGTCGGAAAGTATGAAATTTTGCAAAATTATAGTTTATATAGAGGAGGAATGCATGGAGGAGCTATATTGATGATATTGTAAAAGTATTCAAGTCGCTTAACTCAAAAAAGACAGCTGACTTGTGGGGTATTTCTGTAAAATTGCTTCAGTCTATTATTGTGAATATATCTCCACATCTAGCTGCAATATTTAATAAATGTATCAATAGTGGAGTGTTTACTGATCTCATGAAAAACAGTAAAGTGATACCTTTATTTAAAACTGGATCAAAAAGCGACCCTGGTAATTTTAGACCAATTTCAATACTACCTGACATTAGTAAAATTTTTGAAAAAATTATATTGCAGCAATTACAATCACATTTTAAGTCAAATATGCTACTACATAATGAGCAGTATGGATTCACAAGAGGTCGTTCTACCATTCACGCAGGGGAAACGCTTCTGAAGCATATTTTCAATGCCTGGGAGAATAAGCAAGATGCCATTGGTATGTTTTGCGATCTCTCCAAAGCTTTTGATTGCGTTGAACATAATACCCTATTACGGAAACTCAATTATTATGGTATCAGAGATTCGGCACTGGACCTAGTTGCCTCTTACCTCAGTGATAGAATACAACATGTTGATATCAATGGTAGTCGGTCTTTAGGGGCTTCTGTAGCTATGGGCGTGCCACAAGGATCAATTCTAGGTCCGTTTCTATTTTTAGTTTACATTAATGATCTACCGTTCTATGTACAGAACTTGTGCGACATTGTTCTATTCGCCGATGATACATCACTTATTTTTAAAGTTGATCGCAAGCTGAGGAATTTTGACGAAGTAAATAGTTCACTTGCACTAGTTCTGGTTCACAACCAACAATTTACTTCTGAACGCAAAAAAGACGAAGTGTGTTAGATTTAGTATGCCTAATGTTCAGAACTACGGTACTAATATTATTTTGAACGGTGATACCCTTAATCTTGTAGAATCAACCGTATTTTTGGGTATTACTCTAGACAGTAAATTACAGTGGAACGCCCAAATATCGGGTCTTGCAGGGAAACTTAGCTCTGCGGCTTTTGCTATTAGTAAAGTCAGACAGCTCACGGATGTAGAAACTGCCAGGCTGGTTTATTTTAGCTATTTTCACAGTGTCATGTCGTATGGAATCTTACTGTGGGGCAAGGCAGCTGATATAGAGATAATTTTTATACTCCAAAAGCGAGCAGTTTAGCAGTTTATAAATCGCACGTATAGCTGCTATACGTGCGATTTATAAACTGAATGCACGAGTTTCTCTTAGAGAAAGATTTAAAGAAATAGGCATTTTAACAGTTGCATCACAATATATATATGCGAATATTATGTTCGTTAAACAGAATATACATTTATACAGTGTGAACAGTGACATACATGCAATAAATACTAGAAATAAGCATAAATTGGTTGGGACGTATTATCGTTTACAGAAGGTTCATGACTCCTTTGCAGGATTTGGTGTGCGTTTTTATAACAAAATTCCTCTAAACATTATGAACCTTCCTTTGAATAAATTCAAAGTGGCTGTTAAGACACACCTCCTAAAGGCCTATTATACTATTAAAGATTATCTAAACGATACAGAGAAATGACAATGAGTTGCTTGCTCATCACTCGAGCTACATAGGGGCTACTTCTGTTTGAAATGTTGTTTTATTGCTGAAACTCACTTATTATTGTTAAATTATTATGATATTGTAAGGCATGGGTACTTTGAGATTATGTGGCACCTTTAACTAGTATTTGACTTTTTTTTGTGAATAACAGATTCATAATTTTTAAGTTCACTTGGTCCACACATGGTCACGTACTGCCCTTGCCCTCTTTTTATTGTTGTAACAGAATCATTGTATTTACTGGCGAATAAAAAGAGTGGCCGTGAGTTTTTCTTGCCAGGTTCTTTCCTCACAGGCTCTACCTATTGCCTTGCGAATCTGGCGGTAAATGTAAATGTAGAAGCATTTTCTTTTTTTGACGTTCATAAGTGTTACTTTGTGACCTACATGAATAAAGATATTTTGATTTTGATTGTTTTTAAATTAAGCAAAAAAAGATACAATAAACCAATAAATACAACATTACTCACACTACCATGTATTTGACACATAAATAAATTATTTAATACTCGTCTTATACATATAGGTATGTTCATAGTAGGTACTGTAAAATTAGGATCGAATTATATTTATTTTATTTTATTAGGATCGAGTATAGTATGGTATAGTGTAGTGTAGTATAGTATAGTATAGTATAGTATAGTATAGTATAGTATAGTATAGTATAGTATAGTATAGTATAGTATAGTATAGTATTGTATAGTATAGTATAGTATTGTATAGTATAGTATAGTATAGTATAGTATAGTATAGTATAGTATAGTATAGTATAGTATAGTATAGTATAGTATAGTATAGTATAGTATAGTATAGTATAGTATAGTATAGTATAGTATAGTATAGTATAGTATAGTATAGTATAGTATAGTATAGTATAGTATAGTATAGTATAGTATAGTATAGTATAGTATAGTATAGTATAGTATAGTATAGTACAGTACAGTACAGTACAGTACAGTACAGTACAGTACAGTACAGTACAGTACAGTATAGTATAGTATAGTATAGTATAGTATAGTATAGTATAGTATAGTATAGTATAGTATAGTATAGTATAGTATAGTATAGTATAGTATAGTATAGTATAGTATAGTATAGTATAGTATAGTATAGTATAGTATAGTATAGTATAGTATAGTATAGTATAGTATAGTATAGTATAGTATAGTTCATTAATAGCTTGTTTTTTTGAGCAATTGGGTTGACAGTCATTGCTACAGAAATCGTGGTAATTATTGTCTCTCAATCAGTGAAACAGAAAACTTAGTAACTATTATAAAGCTCTGTGAATGAAAATCGATAATTGAAGCTCTATCATCATATAGAGTATCGATTTTAATTGCATGTGAACATTTACGACGGAGCGTAATATCCACTTGCATACTAATCCTCTTAGACTTCACGTAAGCTATCGACAAAGTGGTTATGACTTTATGACGGACTTGTACCTGTATGTACTTGTATGAGTAAATTTGGATGTAGGTACGGTTTATCCTTTTTAGGGTGCCGTACCAAAAGGGTAAAACGGGAACCCTATTACTAAGACTCCGCTGTTCGTCCGTCCGTTCGTCTGTCAACAGTTAGAAAGTTCAAATTTTCACAAGAAGTATTTCTGATGCCGCTATAAAATCAATGTTTAGGGGGCTCCCATACAACAAACGTATTTTTTTATTTGCCGTTTTGGTACGGAACCCTTTGTGCGCGAGTCCGACTCGCACTTGGCTGGTTTATTTGCCTTATTCCTCGAAGTCTCACAAATATGCTACTGAAAGATATATGCACTCGTAATATTATCACCTAGAAAAATATTACATCAACAAAATCTTACGTGCCAGCCGCTGATCAACATTTCAAAACAAGGCAACGGGCTTAATTTTTTTTCAAAATTACACTATATCTGCTCCTTTTTATTAAATTCATTCGGCTATTTTGGACATAACCCATTATAAATGTGCCCGGTGACGGCAATAGGCCCCCTATTACGTGGGACTAAAACATGTGGGCAAATTGTGGGTGTGTAATGCAACTCTGCCTATCCTTTCGGGGATATAGGCGTGATATGTGCGTGTGTGAAAAATATTCTTGTTGTGCAAAAAGAGTTTCATCATGTTTGTAACTATGCCAACTAACAGGCATTTATTAAACATCTGTGAATCTCTGTCAACACTAGCACATCCGATGGTAATCATAATTAATTTAATTACAGGAAAACCAACTGCGTAGAATTCACTGTACTACCATTTACTAATTAGACACGCCAATAATGGTAATATCTTGTTTAAAGAAACCAGTTTAAATTTAATTTGTAGCACATCAAATAATTTTACCCTACATGATGGTGGAGTGGCTATTATATATATTATATAGAAAAATCCAGAACATAAGAGTTACGAGTGCTTCATGTTTAATGTCCATGTCTCATGCGAAGATCAAAGTAGATGCAGGGCCGAGCCGCCCCTGTGTGCGAAGTGTGCGGCGCACACAGGCCCCAAGACGATACGACGCCCGAGGTGCCACTGAAATTATTTTAGACGACGCCGACGCACGTATTCTTTTTAGTACAGTAGGTACCTATCGATAAGTAAGTAATCTACATACTTAATACATTGTACAAGGCTCCTCCAAGATAATATTCACGTTTGCTGTTTACAGCTGGGCTGTTTAGTTTACATTAATTATTTACCTACAAGCTAAAATCAAAGAACTGCGCTGTGCTTAGATCACTTTCATCAAGGCGCGCCCGCCGTGAGTTTGTTTATGAACGTAACCCGACGTGCGACGCAAGCCAAGAGGAGCCACAGGAATTCCCCGATTTTAAAGAACGAGAGAGCCAAAATAAATTAACAAACCTTTAATTAAAAGTATATACAAAGTAGTGCGTATTAAATTGTTTTGTTTGTAATAAAAATTACAATAATAATCTAAAATGTTATTTATATGACATGGGGCACACTAAAAGTTTTGTACTTCTAGCTAATCGGAACTATTTGAATTTCGAATGTTATATTTTTTTAAACGTTGCAACCTTCTTAGTAATAAAAAAAAAAACAATTGGCGGGAAATCATTTGTCAATTGTTTTTTATCACACATCAAAGTTCTACGTACGCAACGAAAATGGAATTAAGTCGAAAAGATTTTAGAGCGATGATTTTTTATGATTTTAAAACTTCTCTCTCTCCGCAAGTCTGTGCCGCTCGTCTTCAAAATGCTTTTGGGAGAGAAGCACCGTGAGGCGATGGTTTGCTGAATTTGAGAGAGGTTGAGTTTCTTTACATGACGAATTTCGTAAAGGGCGGCCTTCAACTGCCGTCAACGAAAATAATATGGCTACTGTTAAGCGGTTAATTGAAGAAAACCCGCCGATTACCTATGAGACAATTCGAGGACTATTGGGGATTGGTATGAGTCAAATCCAGAAAATATTACACGAAGAATTGAAAGTTCGGAAACTTTGTTGTCGTTGGATCCCTCATGAACTGACAGCGGAGCAGAAGCGGGCTCGCGTGGAATGGTGCTCACAGATGCTACTGAAGTACGATCACGGACATTCTAATGCTGTTTTTACATTGTCACAGGAAACGAAACGTGGATTTATTGTTTTGAACCCGAAAAAAAACAGCAATCTTGTGAATGGGTGTTTGAAAATGAGAACAAAAAAATTATAGCGACTGCCTCGGTGGCTCAGTGGTATGAGTATGCGACTGCCGCCCCTGAGGTCCCAGGTTCGATTCCGGGTCGATTCGAATTATTTGTGTGATCCACAAATGTTTGTTTCGGAGTTTGGGTATTTTCTATGTATAATATGTATGTATTTATAAATATATAAGTATTTATCAGTCGTCTAGATCCCATAACACAAGCTTATATTAGCTTAATTTGGGCTAGATGACGTTGTGTGAGAATGTCCAAAAATATTTATTATTTATTATTCTCTTTATTAACACTTAACACATATTTATTACATTTTTAAATATATTTATAAAAAAATACATTTAAAAATATAAAAAACAGTAACCCACCGGCATCGGGTACAGGGACCAAGCTACCGGTGGTTAGGGCTCCAAAGACAGGAACTTCCGCACAATACGGGCCGTATTCAACAGAACCGCCTTCTGCATCAAGCCCTTGATCCAGCTGCCTAACGCGAGCCTCTGTAGGTGGAGGTCGAGGCTCTTGGCTATTAGACCATGCGCAGATACGACTATCGGAACAATAATCGCCGAATCCACATCCCACATGTCGACAATCTCGTGAGCTAGGTCTAAATATTTAATTTGTTTATCTTTTTCTGCTTTCACGAGATTCTCGTCATGTGGCACAGTGATATCGACAATTACTGCAAGGCGCTTTAATCGATCCATTATCACTATATCAGGTCTGTTAGCTATAACAGTCCTATCAGTGATAATAGATCGATCCCAATACAATTATATTATTATATTATTATTATATTATTTATTATTATTATTATAGCGTTTTTTTTTCTCAGCTACGGGTCCCATCTGTACAATTCCACTTAAAGATCAAAAGAGTGTTAATGCCGAGTGGTATTCTACCATTTGTTTACCCAGGGTGTAAGAAAAAGTTCGCGAAAGACGACCCAAAAGCCGCGTTCTCCTACATCATGACAACGCTTCTTCACACACGGCCAACAAAACAAAGTCATTTTTATCTTCCGAAAAAGTACAACTCGTCACCCATCCTACGCATAGCCCCGACCTAGCACCCTGTGATTTCTGTATTTTCCCCAAAATCAAAGATTTGATGAGAGGTTTCACTTTTACCAACTCCGAAGAGGCAGTGATAGCGTTCAATAAGCACGTAGAAAACATGCCTTCAGATCTGTGGTCCTCATGTTTTAAAAAATGGCTCGATCGCAATATTTCGGTTTTAACATGTTGTTTTTGTAAGTTACGCAAAACTTATAGTGTGACCTACGTATTCTGAGGAAATTAACACGAATCACGAATGATGTGCACAGGTAGTACATACCTTTTGTACCTGACGTTTCGATCAGGTTACACCGGTCGTGGTTCTCTTTTCGAAACGTCAGGCACAAAAGGTATGTACCTCTGTGCATAGGTATCTATCGGTATGATTCGTGCTAATTCCCGTAGAATTTTATAATAGATTATGTAACGCGAAAGTTTAATTAAAAGTTAATATTCTAGTAGGTTCACGCTAAAAATAAAAACAATACATTGTGTTAGGTTAGGTAGGTAGGACTTCGTCTTCAAAATAAGAAGAAAACGTGATAAACACACAATTATAATAAATTAATAATATATTACGGCTGTACTCTACGACCCACTTCCTAAGAATCATTTGCATAACAATGCATCGGCGGCCAGCGTGTACGACACAGTGGTCGGAGCTACCCAGCGGGGCGCCTACCGACACACTATACTGGGCTGAGCGACTCACCAGCTCCAGTAGATCCAGCAAAGTGGGCGCGTGATCCGACATCTGCTGCAGTAGTAAGTGACAAGACGCAGAGGCTAGTTTCGTCTAGAACCGTGTGGTTAGATGGGAGCTGACCCACTGGACGGTGGGATAGCCACCCGCCGTCCTTACATAAGCAGGCTAGAAGGGTTGCGTGCTGCGGGGCCTTTGCCCCACAGAAAGCAACTTCACATTGCCTCGTTCGTTGATCAGCATGTGCGCCGCTTGCAGGTGAGGGACCCGAAGATGCTAGAAAGAATGGCCCCCAAACCCGATTCGCGTTTAATTTTTCGCAGTAATTGGCAAGCGAATTGGTTTTATATAATTTAAAAAAAAAGACTGAAACATGAAGATTCATAATAAAAAGGCGCTTCATAGGGTTCGCACACAGGCGCTGCCAGGGGTCGGCGCGGCCCTGAGTAGATGTGATAGTTAAGACAATACACATCAGACAAAAATGAGAAAGAATAAAATGAACTTTACTGTAGGACAGCGGTACTAAATAAGTACCTACAACTACATAACATAAAAAACACGTCAAAAATTGACACAACAACTGACTTCAAACTACCGAAATGGGACCAAATAATTGTAGGAATGGCCCAGTAGGAAAGGGCCATAGACCAACGCGGTCGTCGTATACGCTGTCGCCGTATACGACGACCGCGTTGGTCTATGGCCCAGTCCAAAGAAGTCAAATTGAGAACCTCCTCCTTTCCAACTTGTACGTAACAAATCACTATAAAAATCGATTTCTTACAAGAACCTTTGAAATTATTATAATCACTATAATATTTAGTTGCCAACATGTCGCCATTATTGTCTTTTGTAATAAACTGCATTCACGTAATCGGCAGCTCGTTCATACCAGTAGTACCCATCAATAACAATTGTCGCAATAACATTAACACTTTACAATCGTTAGTTGGTATCGTCCAGAAGAATCTGCTAGACATTTGAAGTGAATGCCAAGGTTTAGGCGCCGTATGTGGGCTGTCTATTGTAGCCATATGTCATTGATAATTTGTATTGGAAATATTAGACCTTTTTATATCAACATACCAAATGTTGGAAGGAGTTTGAGTACAAGAAGGTATCACTCATTAAAACTAGTCATACTTATGCTTATTTTTTTACTGCTTTTTCAATACCTATTACATACTTGTATGTTTTACGATTTTAAAAGCATATTATCTTGTGGCTGGGTGAGCTCTTACCAGGGACTGACGGAACAAAGGCTATGGAAAGAAAGAGATTTAAAGAAACCCTGCAGTGAAAAGCTCATAGGTTAATAAGAAGAAGCTGTTTGAATATGAAAACAACACGTTCCTGGTAGTATGATGTAGGTACATTGAACAGCTGATAGGTTCTACGAGTATTTATTAAATACTCGTAGAAACGTAGCTATAATTGTGCATTAGTCATTAAATACTATTTAATGACTAATGCACAATTATAGCTAAAATATGCGGTACAATATCAAGTTTAAGTTGAATTTATATGACAAGATTATATGTTTCATACGTTCCTACCAGTCCAAATAATATGAGTGTCTAATCTTAGATTCAAGTCGGTATTCATTATTGAATGCTGTACGTGTAAGGCATGAGGCATGAAGATCTTGACCTACCGCATTATGTCCCGCAATAAGCGATTATATCCCGCCCTCAATGAACGCGGTCTGATAGACCTTAATGACAGCCCAGGTTACACTAGATCGGTGTGTTATCATTCACTGAAGGTCGATTACCAGTAATGTGACTGATTAGCAAATGGATTGTAAGGCTGGATGTTGCGTAATATAAGACACTATTGTCGGTAGTAGTTACATTCTTTAGACCATTTATCAGTTTGAAGAGGGTACGTTTTTGGTTAATGTGTATGTTTACAATGTGAACTTCGGGGAACTCACCAACATAATATATCCCTGGTCAACCTCACTTAAAATAGACAAGTGACTTATAAATAATATAGGTTGCCAATAAGCAGCATCAGCCCTGATACAATTACATGGGACCAATTTTACCAATATATTTGAACCAATTTCAATATGCATGTATGAGAACTTCGAATGCAAACCACTGTAATACTGGTGAAATAAATAAAGCGCTTGAAAGCATTTTTAGACATTTCGACCTGGCCGTCCTAGACTTTCCTCCCAATCAGTTAGATTAATAATACTTTGCATGGATATGGTTAAACGTTACGTCTGGCTCAACAAATTTAAAAAAAAATCATGTTGGTAGTCCATGTGATGAACTTTCAAGGAAAACTGTAACGGAACCGATAACTCTGTTAGTTCAGGAGTTCTAACGGAACCCTATACTATGTGTGGCTCGACACGCACTTAGCCGGTTTTTTCCAATAATCATGTTACGTATATGTGCTTAATATAATGTATAATCATTATGAATGCAAATATATGTATAGTAATAACTATAACACTAGTTATTAAGTCATTTGCTTACATGCTCCATATTTAACCGATGTGCGCAAAGCAATAAGTGTACAAGTACTTTAGTTACGTGATTATACACGGACTGGTTTCCAGACGTCTCGTATCTTTGAATCCATAAACATGTTTTCACTGTCGATAACTAGTTCTCGTAAACATAATGTATTATAGTTATATTGAATACTTTATGCAAACTTTCTTATACAATTTCTAAATCAAATAGGATGTAGGCACAAGTTGCATTGCTGTGATGTGATTGAAATCATTGTTCATCTCAATGTGTTTACAGTTCAGCTAGTACATAGTGATAAAAAAGTACTAGTAATATCTACATATTTACTCTTATTTAATTATTTCTTTACATAATAAAATATTACAAACAATCATCATCATCCACTGAACCTTTTCCCAAGGCATTTGGGGTCGGCTTTCCAGTGTAACTGTATGATAACCAGGACAGACGGCTTAACGTGGTCTCCGAAGCACGGAAGGGTTTCAATGTCTTAAGTGCACCCATCCTAAGACTGGCCTGGCTAGATGTTGCTTAACCATTGTAATGTGTAACGTAGTCGGTTACCACTAGACCACGAATATTACAAAACAATAAATCATATAAATTCATACACAGACATTCATACAAAGGCATTCTAAAGACATCTCTTCCTGTACTTAGGCCTGGGAGAAGACATGTGTGTGTATTAAGTAAGTAATTCTGTGGTGTTTGCAAGATACTCGTACTATGACTAAGGAGGTAAGCCGAGGCATATAATACGCTAACGTTCCACACAATTACCACTTACCGGGAATCTGATGTTTTGTTATATTAATCATCATTCACCGAAGCTTTTCCCAGCTCAGTCGGGGTCGGCTTTTCAGTCTAACTGCGATTCGGCTGAACTTCGATATTTTTCGTGGAGCGACTGCCATCTGACCTCTACTAACCCATGGGCGATAACAAGTTCTGTAGTTACACTGTGCTCGGATATTTTATTTAGGCCTCCAACTACCCCTATCGACTGCCATAGATATTTGTATGACAAGTGGGACCGACGGCTTTACGTGTTATCCGAGGCACGATGTTTTGTTATATTAATACCTACCTATTATAGACTAGCTGGTGCACTTGGTCCAGTCTCGTAAAGTGAAATTCTCGTTCCCAAATTCCAATGAAAAAAAAGCCTATAATTATTATAATTAGTGAAAGAGTTTTTTCAATCGGTTCAGTATTTTCTAAGACTCCCCTCACAAAGTTACTAACAAATTTTACCATTTCATAATACTAGTAGGTAGATAAAGTCATAATTTGCAAGAACCAGTCATTATTTTTGAGCTGATGTACACTAAAATAGATAATATCTAAATTTTGGAATGTTATACCTTACTTATCATTTATGCGTACCACACGATCTTCTCTCCAATAAATCTTACCTTGCCAAGATCTTGAACACAGCGATGTCGGCTCAAACGTAACAAATTATAGTAATCATAGTCGCACGCGCACAATGTTACCATTTATAACTATACTTGTGTCATTATAGACTATATACACATACACATCAATAAACAATTTCTATGAGTTATAAATAATGTGCAGACCTAGTTGGTTAGTTTGTATGTAGGACCAGGAAAGTGACTGGTGCAATAAACGCTTCTGTCTAACCCTTTCGGGATAGATACATGATTTTGTGTAGTAGGTACCTCTATGTTATAAAATCAGCTACAAGCACATATATAAATTCGAGACCGTAGATAAGTAGATGTGTTGTATCTTTTAACATTGTCTGTTTATTGCTGGAATATATTGTCAGTGGTTTAATTATTATGTAATTTCCTACCCTTGTTAATATGCCACCAGGCAAAATAGAAAGAAAGACATTCAGCCCTACAATAGTTTTAATTTATAAGAACTATACTTGATAGGTAACTTAGTAACTCTAGAAGGATCTGCAATTTTAATAACAAAAATTTTAATGGATATATTGACTATAATATTGAAGAATCCAGCAACTTCGCAGTAGACTGGAAAGCCGACCCTATCTGGGTTAGGAAAAGGTTCAGTGGATGATGCTGAATATCGAAGAATTTATTCTTAACTGACCAAAATATAGCCAAGACAACATAACAAAGAACAATTTGATCTAACTGATGTTGAGTTCAAAATGGACAAGCGAACCCGTAGGTAGTAATCAAGAACCGGTTTAAGATCAATAGGCACACGTGTATAATGACTGAACTTGCAATAAGGGAGGAGACGACCTTGCCCGACTTCTAGTACTTAGGTGTCGATAAACATCAGATTGTAGATTTACGATGATATACGGTCTCGAGGTGATGTGATTATTAACATTGATTTTAATGGGTCGTGTCATAGAGATATTATAAGAGGGTCGTATGCTGTAGGAGTTATCTTTGTATGAGTAACAAGTTTATAATTACTTGAAGTAGTTGAGTTTATATTAAACACGCATACTTTTCCACTAGTTTTAGTTTTAGACTTCTTACTATACTGACAAGTATACTATGTAAGAGAAGTCTTATAGTCCGGTCCTGTCCGTCTATCCGCACTTTTCAACTCGAGAACTACAAGTGCTAGAAAGTTATGATTTGGCATATAGAATTTTGGTACAGAATAAACACCATAGCAAAAAAAAAAAAATAATAGTAATAATAACGATGATAACAAGAGCCAGGAGCAAAAATGCGCAACCACCACCCCCGGACTCATCACTTAGCTCCGCCTCGCAAGCGTCGGACCGCACACCTGCGACACAAGTGCTTGCTGAGGCGTTGAGCTCATCATCAAGTGATGAGTATTTTTCTCCGCCGACGTCGCCAACACCTGTACGTCGTCGAGGAAGAGGCCGGCCGCCGACCAGTTTGGGTCCCCGAAGCTTCTGATGGTTGACAAGGGCCTGACACCTCTTTCTTTGGCTAACGAGAACTGGCGTAAACCAAAGGTGCTAGGTACTGAAGACCGTAGGGACGTATGGAAGAGTAAGGAGCTACACGGGCGGTTCTACCGGGTCTTAACAGGACCCGACGTAGACCTGCTCGCTTCGGTGAACTGGCTGCGTTTTGGAGACCTCTTTGGGGAAACTGAAGGTTTTGCCTGTGCAATTGCAGATGAGGTTATCAAGACGAACAACTATCGGAAATACATCATGAAGGACGGTACGGTCGACATTTGTCGAGCATGCCACCGTCCTGGTGAATCACTTCGCCATATTATTTCCGGTTGTTCGTATCTTGCTAACACCGAGTACTTGCATAGGCACAATCAAGTAGCCAGGATCATCCACCAGCAACTTGCTCTTCAATATGGCCTTATTGAGTTTGAAGTACCGTACTATAAGTACACACCAGTGCCAGTTCTTGAGAATGGTCGTGCATTGCTCTACTGGGACCGATCAATCATCACGGACAGGACTATTGTTGCCAATAGGCCCGATATCGTGTTGGTTGATCGGACCCAGCGTCGGGCAGTGCTCGTCGATATCGCCGTCCCGCATGACGAAAATCTCGTGAAGGCAGAGAAGGACAAACTTAGTAAATACCTTGATCTGTCCTTCGAAATAACCGCCATGTGGGACGTAGACTCGACGATCATTGTCCCGGTGGTCGTTTCGGCAAACGGACTAATAGCGAAGAGTCTCGATCAACATCTCAAGAGACTCGTTAGATTGTTGGATCAAGAGTCAGATTCAGAAGGCTGTTATCCTCGACACGTGCCGTATTGTTAGGAGGTTTCTTAGTCTGTAACCTCCACCGCCGGTAGTTTGGGTCCCACTCCGCTACTGGTGGGTCACTATTTTTTTATATTTTTAAATGTATTTGGTTTTTTTTATAAATGTATTTAAAAATGTATAAAATAAGAATGTAAAGGAATAAACGAAATAATAATAATAAAAAAATTTAAATTTAAAATTTAAAATTTATGATTATATTTATTATTTTATCTTTAACATGTGATATCACATAATAGTAAGAAGTCGTCTTATGCCTTCACTGCGATAGTGAAGGGCGCCTTGCTTGTTTTACACTGACCTGTTTTGCCTAACGGCATCATCAAAGGTTTTAATACTTAGTGATATTAAAGTATCTATGTAGGTTGTGGTTCAACCAAGGGCTATCAATCGACAATACAAATAGTCTAAAGTAAGGCATCCGAGACGAAATAAAAAACGTCAGGGGTTAAAACATTTTTATTTTTTTAATACTTTATTCCTTGCTGTAGTTTGTATTAGACACGGGTGATTCGATAAATACGTCTGAATCCTCCGTATTTATAACAAAACTATCTATTCAATCAATGTTGACAAATGGTTGAAAACTACGGTCCTAAATGTTTACCTGTTCCATGAAACACACAACGACAGTTCTCGTCGACCAACTTAGGTCAGCATTAATTCTCAGGATTTGAGAGCCAGTTCGCTTATGATAAAAATAAATGTGGTAAGGATGAATTTTGAATGTAAACCAAAGTAAACGCCTAGCTTGCCCATCCTCATTGACTTCACCTCTCAGTAAAGTTCTAGTGTATAGGCAGTGGGAAAAGAGTCTATTTTTACATGACTGGTTTCGGTAACCAATAACTGCATATCATCGTGCATCTGTAACCGTGTCAGCTATAAAAAAATACTTTTATAAGGAACTATAAAGTGATACCTACTGATAATTTAATATTATCACGATTCAGTCTTACTATAGTAATTTTCTTTTCAAATGAGACATTGACAATATGAAAGAAACTTACAACGTTACCTTGAACAGATTCATAGCACTTATAGTGACAAGATAGTGGTCAAGTACATAGTTAATGTATATCAAGCTTCTGTATGTTATACCTATCTTACTACATTTTAATAAATCTTACTGCCTCCGTGGCGCAGTGATATGAGTATGCGACTGCCATCCCTGAGGTCCCAGATTCGATTCAAATATTTGTGTGAGCCACAAATAATTGTTTCGGAGTTTAGGTGTTTTCTATGTATAATATGTATGTATTTAGAAATATATAAGTATGTTTATCATTTGTCTAGATCCTATAGCACAAGCTTAAATTAACTTAATTTGGGCTAGATGACGTTGTGTGAGCCTGTCCTAAAAATATTTATTTCAATGTTTAATATACCTATTAAGTTACGATGACAAATTAAGGATATAGAGAGATTTTAAACAAAAGATATTGAATCTTTAATAATAAACTCTTTTCTCTAAAATCTCTTATTTTTTCAAAAAACAAAATTGAAAATGATGAAAGAACCCAGTGACGTTTAATAATTAATTAAAAATTATAAAAGTGAGTTGTGACCGCTTAACACCTAACATGCACCAATCAAACCCGAACCCATAACTGAAAATTGCATCAAAATCGGATCAGTAGTTTTGGATAAAAATGGCAACACTGATTTGCACAAACATCCTCTCACCCCAACGCATACTTATATCTAACGTCTTCGTTCCGTAGTAGGTAAAAATAATTAGTGTAGTTAGCGACATTGAGATTAAGTAAGAGCATAAGTAAGTATCTATGTTGATTTACAAAATTCAATCCTATCCCTTGAGCTATAAACCTATTTACATCATCATCTCAGCAATAAAGTTTGCTTATCAATAAGTTAATCCAATCAATTAATATAATCTTAAAGATGATGTTATATTTCCGGCCATTAAAGCATCATTTGCTAACCGCAGTAAAATATCAATTCGAGAATTCGTATAAAATGGACTTAATGTTCGTTTATATTAGTTTCATCTTTGCTTTGTTGCTTTCCCATATTCACACGGTGTACCTCATGTTTTTTAATTGGATATTATAGTATTTTGCTCTTTTATATGATTTTTTATATCTATCCAATCGAAGTACCTAAGCAATGACTTTGCTCTGGACTTTGCTTACTGTTTACCATCAGATCGGTTGAACTATTTTGATGAGCTATTTATAAAAATGGTTTCATAGACTTTGGTCATAACATTTTATATAAAAATATTCGGTATAAAAAGAATATCTCTCTAAACTCTTTGGTACCAGAGTAGTTGAAGTCTGTCAACTCTGATTGGACCCAATGTTTGTAAAATAGTTGACACTAACTTTAATTTCACCCTCTGACACTCAGTGACACTCTGATAAAACCGTCTGGTTTGGTTTGGTCACCAGGAAGCCAACAGTCAAACAAACAAATAAGATGTGCATAGAGATCCCAATATCACCTCCAAGAAAACCTCACAGCAAATGATGTACCGAATGTATCTATCAATAAGCTTAAAAGTCTCGGTCACGTCATCAAATTAACACATTTTTGAAGTGTTCTGCGCTATCATTGGTTATCGATGGAAGTCGACGATGACTGCTGTACTAGGCCCGCTGGATGTCACTTGATACCGCGTTCTCCTCGTGATCAACAGTTACATCATACATTGTATGTACCCGATAGTGCATTCATTAATACACATGTGGAGCCGGTACTGAGGCAGGGTCAATATAGAACTGAATCCTACAACAATGCTAACTGCTTCATTATCATAACGTAGATGTTAAAGTAGAACATGTGGAAGGCCATGATGACTATACAAACAACTAATCACATGTACCTTTATTATTATGTGACAGATATATTGGTATCTAAGAATTGCTTTTTATCGGTAAGGTCACCGTACAGTATAATGTATTTTCTAAGGTTCCGTACCTAAAGGGTAAAACGGGAACCCTATTAGTGAGACTTCGCTGTCCGTCCGTCAATAGTGTAAGTTTTTTTTCAAAACTTCCCGGTTCGTATCCCGAGCTGAGTATAAACTGGGCAAAATCTTTCGTCTTTTAATAAATCCTACTAAATCTCAGGCCCTGATTATTGGAAGCAGGCAGATGAGGCGTGGTCTGGATGGAAATGCTCTTCCCCCTATCTTGCTGGAAGGTGCTCCAATCGTGTACGCTGATACTGCGAAAAATCTGCACTACACTTTCCAAACGCTCAAATGCCTCCAGAGCTTTTTGCCCCTAGATATCAAGGTCTCACTTACTCAGACTCGAATTCAGCCTATTTTGGACTACGCGGATGCCTGCTATTTGGATGCTACTGAGGAGCTTTTAAATAAGCTTGAGCGCTTGTAAAATTTATATATCCGTTTTGTTTTTAATCTCCGTAAGTATGATCATGTTTCGCAATTTCGCAAGGAACTCGAGTGGCTCCCAATCGGTCTTCGGAGAGACACTCGGATATTATGTCTCGTTTATAATATCATACATAATCCGGCTTATCCTTCCTACCTTCGGGAGCGGTTCTCCTACATGAACGCCTAAACTTTCCCTCTCACAAAACCGATTTCTACTCCTATTCCTTTACCGTTCATGCGGTCAGGCTGTGGAACTCACCCCCTGATATACAAAGCTGTAAAAATCTTCCTCTCTTTAAAAGTAAATTCAAAACACATTATCTGTCCTCTTTACCCTAGCTATATATGGTAGTAAATGTAAGTATTGTATAGATAGCACAGTATATAGGAACACTTAATATAGGTACTCACAAAATATAAGTATTATAAGAAATCAATACATCGTCGACCGTAAATATCAATGTTTATAATATGACCCATGTAGTGTATACTGTATGTGATTGATAAACAATATGTACCAACAAAGTTGTAGATTTAGTGAACTTAATACACACCCACATGTTCATGATTCTCGCAAACTCTCAACAAAGTCTATAAAATTTATACCGGCCATAAAGAAACTGTCTAATCAAATTCCACTGCATAATTTAACAAACACAATTTAAACACGAATAGTTTCACAAATATAATTTTATAGAACATCAAATATCCGAAAGAGTCACGAATGTACAACAACCCATACAAACTTAGTCATCCAATTGTTAATTTTTATTTTTTTTTTATTTTTTTTTTTTTTTTTAAAGACATTCTCACACAACGTCATCTAGCCCAAATTAAGCTAATATAAGCTTGTGTTATGGGATCTAGACGACTGATAAACATACTTATATATTTCTAAATCCATACATATTATACATAGAAAACACCCAAACTCCGAAACAAACATTTGTGGATCACACAAATAATTTGAATCGACCCGGAATCGAACCTGGGACCTCAGGGGCGGCAGTCGCATACTCATACCACTGAGCCACCGAGGCAGTCAAAATTAAGACTTGTAAAAATTCACTTACAAAAGAACTTGTGTATGTATAGAAAGGTAATGACAGCTTTCATCATTGCACTTCGTGTACTAGGTACTACTAATCTACCCACAATAAATTTTCCGATCATTTTGACCCATAGTACAAAGTTGTATATTCTCATTGTAACAAGCTTGTCTCTAAAATATAAGGTGGGTCGGTCTCAGTCCGATATTTACTAAGAGGAAGTCTAATAAACTGCAGCGGGTCCTCAGGTTGTATTGTAGCCGTGATAAAGGCGTGACCACCAACGAGGCAGAGCGTTGGCGAAGCAGGATTTACGCTGGACGATAAATTCGATTGTTTAGCATACCTAACTTTGTACGTCTCAGTATTATAAATATCCATAAATTTTAGAATATTTCAGCAATTTGTTCAAATGTTGTAGGTATATTTTTATTTTTGATGTTCACAAATAAAGGTTATTAGAGGTTAAGACCTCTTATTTGGTTGATTGTTTTATGAATATACAAGCTGAATATTTAAGAATGTTTCTTGTGTACATAAATAAATAAAATTAATGATATTTAACTCTCGAAATTTCTGGTAGCTGGTTGACGTTTAAGTTCCTACTTCATTCATTCGTTCTTTTTATTCCTTTGTTTTAATTCAATTCGTTTGTTCGGTTATACTATCGGCAGTAGTGCAGATCTACTTCCACATAAATATATTAAATAAATAGAATTGATCTTTAGTTTTTTTCTGCCAATCAGATAGGCATCGTGATCTGCAAATTGGCGTACTCAATTAATCTTTTTTATTTCCTTGTATCAATAAGCGTGAAAAAATGGCGCCACTGAGTTTAAACAAATAATGACGTGTTGACTATTTTAGCTAGTGTGGTAACCACAGAGTATTTATTTAATCGGATATATCTATGATTTATGACAAAATGTATAATTCAGAGAGGAACAAAATGGTTTCTGCGATAGGTAATAACAAAGGCAAATATCCGAAATATGATAAAAAACGGGTACCTACTTATTAGGTACCTGTGTGCTAGCAATTCTGTTATTGAATAATTTGGTAGGTATTGTAATTTGGCATTTGTTTTACTGTAGTACGAGTATAACAGACACAAACATTTAATTTTCAATATAATGCGCGAAGTTTAATAAACAAAGAATTAAACAGATAATGTTAACAGATTGCCAATGTAAGCTAATATTAAATAGGTAGTATTTAACTGCTAATATTAGTATTAAATATATTAAAAAAACCTTTGTTTAGAACTAAAAAAAAACCCTTTCCTAAGCAAAAATACTGATTACGCAACAAATATTTACCTAAAAATTTATTAATTTTAGCATCAATTTAAGTTCGTGTCACATAGCTGTTTAAATAAACAGTTTAGTATAGGATAGGTTAGGTTGGCTTAGTGTTTTTAAATAAAAACACTAAGCCAACCTAACCTATCCTATACTAAACTAACCTAACCTATCCTATATGTTTTGCTGTGCAAATAAGGAATATTTTGATACTCGTATGTAAAGCATAGTTTTTGTACGTTAAATATGTCTATGGACGTTTTTGAAGAAAAAATACACTATATATGTATATTTTTGAATTATTTCTAGTACTAGTATTGTTAAATAATTGGTTTACTTGCAGGGAAAAATAATCGCTGAAAAAATGTTTATCTGATAGTTATAAATCGAGGGGCGATAAGTTTTTTGCGTGTGTTGTATTTGTTCTTCAAATGCGTCAAATGATGTTTGACGTACAAAAAATATGATTTGCATATCGAAATATACTGATTACGCAGCAAAACTTAAAAAAGACTTGGGGTGATCCGACTTAATACTCGTAGGTTACGTGGCTTAGAATTCTTAAATAAATAGCTAGGTATGCGTCTCTAACTTAAATTGCTGCTAAAATTAATATATTTGAGGTAATCATTTGTTCAATCAATATTTTAGCTTAAGAATTTTTTTTTGTTTAAAACTAAGGTTTTTTGATTAGCAGTTAAATACTACCCCATATTAAATAGATCATTGTTAATGTCTCTTGTCGTACTTTCCAACTAAAATTGAGTATAGGTGACACGAAATTATCATTTTATCTATCGTTACAGTCAAACTAGAGTTATAGACGTGACAATACTCTCCGTAATAGTTTATACTAAAGGTGCTCGTTCCTTACCGCGTGCCTTGCGCCTGCGCCAGCCGCAATCAAACCACGATACATCATTTTAATACTGGACATGTCACCGCAAATCCAAATCTCGAATGCAAATGAAATGCAGTCGGTATACAAAGTACGATCTAATGGCGGACAATAAATTATAAGACAGGTCTGTTCTGTTATCTATGAGCGTCTCTCTATAGAATTTCGTTGAGATTATACGCTGAATACGTAATGGGTGTACATTATTCTAATTCCTAACATTTCGCAACTGGCTCTTTGGAAAGAGCAAACTGTTCTGATAGTTTGCCATAGGTCACCATACTGACCATGGTAGACTATCAAACAAACTGTAAATTGATCTGATATGACTAAAAAGACTATGTAGTAATTAATGATTGATGTTTGCTAACTAAATCGATGCCCATTTATAGCAAGATGTCTCGCAGTCGATATTCTAGATAGCTCTACGATACATAACATTGCACTCATTGCTCACCAAATTAGTGCAGTTATAAAAAAGTTCCCGATATCTGGTAGTTCCCACGAAGCGTGGTGCCCCGGTTCCCACATGCAATCGCAACTCATATAAACAAGACTATCAACGTAATGCGCGCATGCGCGAGAAATCAATTCGCCATTGGGCAAAACCGACAAGGTGTCTTAAATGCCTGCACTAAAATTTACTGAATTCCAGTATTGATTGGCTCAAACATTATTCAGTAATAGATTTGTAATTATTTTACCTAGTAACTTAGACATCGACAAGTGTCTTGAATACTTGATATCTATTCGAGTTTCAACGTCATTACGATAAGAGTTTTATCAGTGTGCCCACGATAGTTGCTATTATCGTGTCACGCACAGGTCAATATTATAACCTTTGTCAATAAAGGCTTACATAGCTACATTGAATATTCTAAAGAATGACACTTACATATTTACGACTGCGTTCCATCACGATCTTAATAAATGGAATATCGAATCAGCGACTAGGTCCAGCTAGATGTTATGCAAACTAGTTGTCATCTAAAAGATACTATCCAATGAAGAAAATTAAATAAGTACCGTACTTTATGAATACTACAGAACTATTTAAACTTCTACACAACACCATTTATTTAGTCTTAAATTGATTGAATTAAAAGGTAGTTAACATAGCTAGGTATGCACTTTATGTATTTGTTTATTATTAGGTACATTGATATACCTACATAAAAAATCAAATAAGAATCGCACAAACATCATGATGCCGGGGAATCAAATCAGAGACTTCGGCGTCTCTCTATCACTGGACCAAACATATCTCCTATAATAAATAATAATGTGTGTACAACAACTGCAGGATTCAATACCTCCAACTTAGTTTTGCAATGATTAAACGAGTTCTAATACGTCCTCGGATATGACCAATCTATCAACACACGATTCATTTAATACATTGTATGATCTCGTATCATAAGTCTATAAGTAATTTTATATCTAACTTGATCGACGGGACTAGTTTCCTAAAATAGTGATGTGAAATAAATCATGATCACAGTTGTCGATACGTTGTCGTCTAGGAACAGTTTTAGCGCGTGTGAATCTGCTACGGTCGCGATTGTATGAGAATATGACATGGAATTTCAACTATTGACTTCATAACATATGAGTTTTATTTTCCAGTAAATATATTTCTAGTGCGAATTGAGTTTCTTTTTGTTCTATTTATTTATTCTGAGCACGTGAGGTACGCGCTCTGGATGTTGAAGATCTGGTTAGTGGAGCAAAATATTGTGTGGTAAAGTATGAGTATATTAATGAAATCGGAAATGTATCAAAAGATTGCTACATCTACTGTTTGAACGATTGTTATCTTTTTGCAAAGCTGCCAATTATATCTCGTAGAACTAGTTACGATTAGCAGGTATATTTTTTATTTGTCAATATCTATAGGTAGTTCCGTTTATTTATTTCATTAATCACATTGTTTAGTTACTTTTCGGAGTACTCATTAAATAATTATTTTAGAAGTCCTTTACATTATTTTGACTATTTTTTCTTAATGGTTAGTTACTTAAGTTTGAAGTACATTCAGTTGAACTTTTTAATACAATAAACTGCATCGCTATAATTATTATTATTCTTCAAAGACATATATATATATTATGTTGAATAATGGATGACATAAGAACGTATGTGTAGATGCTTTTTAATCAGTCAGGATTTTTTTTTACTTGGATGAAAGTTGTCACACCGAGCATTTCCTCCTAGAACTCCTCTCCTTCGGAACGGAAAAAACGACCATGTGAGTGAAGATATAAGTATCCAAATATAGACAAAGAGACAGAACATTTCTACGTGAATTTCATACATGGAATTTTTTTTAATGATGCAAGTCATTGATTTAAACTATTGGCTATGCTATGCTCACATTTATGCTCGTACGTAGGTAAGTCGTGACTGAATGTGTTTATATGGCGCTATATTATTCGTTACGCGCTGGCAATCATGCGAGTCTTCTGCGATTGGTTACGCACCGTGTAAACATTAAACAAACCTATGTATTATGTATATTGATTTAATGGTAATAACTCTGATATGTAGATTATATGTTTATAAAGAAGTACAAGTAAGTACAAGTATATATGGCTCACTTGTTGAATGACTAGTATAATACTTATTAAGTACTCACCTACAAACTAATTTTACGATAAATATTGCAGTAAAATAGTCACGTGTAAATAAAAAATAATAAATAAATAAAATAGTCAATGCACAGCGTGGGCGAGCCAGCGCCGGGACCTCGTAGTGGGTCTGGGCGTGGATACCCTCTCGCTGGAGACCATGCTTCAAGCCATGGTCTCCAGCCGGAGTAGGTGGAACGCGGCCGTGTCCTTCTGCGAGCAAGTCATGCTCGCGAAGGAGGCGGCCGGGAGGGAGAGGGAGCGTACTCTCCCCGCCGAGTTCCGTAGTCGGCAGCCAGGGCGCCCCAGACTCCGCGACTACGCCCAAGACTATCGACCTTCATGATCGGGGCCTGAGGCCTTTGCCCCATAGCATGCAACCAGATTCACTCACTGACGCGGGATAAAACCCTTCCCCAACGACGCGGGATTCTCGTCCCGACCCAACACCCGAAGAGACCACAGAGGTGGTCAAAGTCCGCCGGGCGCCACTGGACATACCCTCTGCTAGTAACCAGAGACGCCCGGCAACGGACGTTAGAGCGGCCGCGGCCTTGGGCCCCGAAATTAAAAAAAAAAAAAAATCTAATATGCGGCCAAAGCTTTGCAAATGAAGTAGGTCCCAGTAGTCAAAAAAACATTTTTAAGAAATAATAAATCTGAATTAAATAATAGATGAATTCTTACCAAACATTCTAAAAAAATATATAAATTTAGCAATACCTAATTCCCTTTTATCTACAAAATAAATAATGTCGTTTATTTTATAAGTAAGTAACAAGATTACAATGTCCTTAACTTGTAATTTTTCAATGTAATATAATAATTCCAGTTAACAATCTATATCTTACTTATATATACTTATTACTAAGTAATATATCAATCAACCACTTTTAAGTTTTGTTTCTTTGTATCCACTACAGATAATCAAATCAAAACACACCGCATACGAAACGAATCGCGTTAATTTATAACAGTTTAGCATAACAGAATAACAAATAAGTGGGAAGTAACGTTGAAACGCATGAAATAGCACAAAAGTAGTCGAGTGCGTTCGACTACGAACGAATAAACGATTCAAATGCTAATATATCACAAGGCGGTACGCCATAATGTCTCTCATTGGCCACAGTATTTACATTAACATACATAACGACTGAGTAGGCGGAGCTAAAGCGCGCGTCACGCCACCGCCAAACATCGTTAATTGCTAAGTAATTAGTGGATCGTGACTACTCTAGAGATGATCCAACTGAGTAACACACCTGGTACAAAACAGACCTTGTAACCTTGGAACTGTACTTAAATATCTCAATGTCGATAAACGACGAAGAATCGATACTTAACTTACACACCCTTGAATTGATTAATTTAAATTTATAAGCTGTATCTGTATCGCTCGTGTCAAAATGACGACTAGCTGATGCTAGCGGGTCCAATTGTGTGGATTTTCTTATTACCAGTTTCAGAAAATTATTTATTCTTTTCATTAAAATGTATGCTTCAGTTTATATGTGAAAAATAACTGTCATCGACATATCTGTACAAACTTTCGCAGTTATAACAATTAGTAGGAAGTTAGTTGGTGAAAGTTAAACCATAAAGTCACTAAGTAATCTATCACAAGTAGATACTTACCTGCCATCTTTAGTAATGTTACGTAAATTTTCATAACATTGTATATGTACACACACTGTATTAGAATTGTAATTAGAAAATGAAATAGATTTATGCAATCAAGATAAATCATAAACTTAATAAAACATTCACCAAATCTTATAACGTCTTATATGAGATTTGCCACAAATCATAGACAGTGCGAAGGGCGCACGAACGCACCAAATATGGCACAAACGTCGATAGCCGGCCCTTGTTCTAAGGATTTATGTCAGTTCCCTTTGGCACAAATTAGTGTACACCAGGTTGTAGGCGTGATTCAAGAAATTTGTAGCAGTACTATTAACAACTTGGGTTTTGTTTTACGTTTGATCAAGTTGCTTGTCCATAGAAATTCAATAATACCAAACAATACCTATTTTGTATATTTGCCAAAATTTATTTAATAAGCATTTACAATATGTACACTAATATTATAAAGATTTAAGAAGTGTATGTTTGTAATGAATACACTCAAAAAATTATAAATCAATTTAATATTTTTTTTTTTAACCATTAGAATGCTATTATAGTTTATAAAGTACATTATGTAGGGGGAAAATTAAGATATGTGCGAAGCCAGGTTGAAATGCTAGGCTTCATAAAAAATATTGGAAAAAAAATCATCCGTGGAATGCTGGCAGCATTGACACGTTGAAGGGCAGTGCTAATTCTCTGCACCGGAAAGTATTCAGCCTTCTGAGAATCATTGATGAGCCGCTTTGTAGTACTAGATGTTGCACAGTCATAGATAAACATATGTGGATTTATGTTATCCAATAAAATATATCGTTTCGTCTAGGTTGCAGTGACAGGCGCACGCGCACGCCAACTAGGCGCGTGACGGTACGTGGGAGATGTTGTGCGCCGATCAATCTTCACAATGATGTTGTCCAATTTATTGGCACGATTATCGACATCGATATCTTTTTAATTACATCACTGTTCTAACGTTACGTGAGATGAAGCCATAGAAAAACACTGTAGTATGTGATATGCTAAGATTTATTGCAAATGCCCAGGATCTATGAAATCGACAATCACTTCATCTTCTAGGCAAACTCTTACTCTTCCATAAGCAACTATTACAAATGTAATATTTATGTTGACCTCAACTGGCTTATCAATAATTAAGAAAAAAGTGGCGGTTTCAGTAACAAGTGCTCCAGTTACCGATGTCGCAAGCCTGTGGGCGTGCGTCGAAGGCGAGCGTAGGAGCTGACATCTATCAACCGGCCACCCCCGCCACACTAGTTGTATCATTTCGCAACGTTTGTTCAAGTTTTAGCATACCGGTGTTTGAAGGATAGCGCTTACTAATGAGCTGAAGATAGTAGATAGTTTCCTAAAATCCTTGTTACCAATCAAGAAAGAAAGAAAGAAAGAAAAAAACATTTATTACTCCACTTATATAAAATAACAAAAACAACGAAAACTTGGAAAAAAAGGAAAATAACAATAAAAAAATAAATGAAATAATAATAATACACATATTTGGAGTAAATGGCCGTCAATCATCGGCAATAAAATTGTTTCCTCGGCTGAATTTTCATATTTTGACACGTTATACCCTAAAAGTAGTAACTACTAAGTATTTAGTAGTAATATTGTGTATTTGTTTGTTTCAGATCAGTGGCGCTCGAGCCCGATGAGCGCGTGCGTGATTGCCGCCATGCGCGAAAAGCACGCGGCGCCGCGCCGCCTCACCTCCCCACCGGTGTCGCCACATGAGCACCACAGCCCTCTTAGCTCACCGCGAGCTGACGAGCCCCTCGACCTCCGAGTTACTCATAAACGCCCACATCGACTGGAAGACGAAAACTGCAATTTGATCGCACCTTCACCTCCGCCACATCCTACACATCCGGCTCATCCTGCACACCCGGCACTACTACAATTTTGTCAACGATTACCCATTGCATTGCCGGCGTCATTCGGTCGTTATCCATTCTTGCCTGCTGCAGCGGCTACTCTCCTCGCACCTGGCACACCGAGAGCACCTCCTATGCCTCAAAACCCCGGGGTGCAACGAGCACGAGACCGATACACATGCTCATACTGTGGTAAAGCTTTTCCTCGCAGCGCCAACCTAACGCGACACTTAAGAACGCACACTGGAGAGCAACCTTACCGTTGCAAATATTGTGAACGCTCTTTCTCGATATCCTCGAACTTGCAACGACACGTAAGAAACATTCACAATAAGGAAAGACCGTTTAGGTGTCGTCACTGTGATCGCTGCTTCGGCCAGCAGACAAACCTCGATAGGCATCTAAAGAAACATGAAGCGGAAAATGGGGATGACGGACGTCGAAGGTCTCCAGACGAGACATACTTTGAGGAGATCAGATCGTTTATGGGTCGCGTAGCGCCTGGAAGACGTCCCACAGCTGCCACCGCAAGTGCTGACCACACCTGATAGTGAAAATTGTATACCTTATCCACATTTACAATAATCTGGTCGAGCACCAAATGACTTTTTATAAATATTTTGTGGAATTATTTCTGAAAATCTTTTACTGTTAAAGCGCCAAATAAGTACCGTTGTTTTAATAATTCTTCTACTTTCGTATTTTATATAAAAATTATGTGTTTCGTATTTACCAAATTAAATAAGTTCTTCCTGTGCATGTGCTGTCCTTTCTGTGCATGAGATTTAAACATTAGACAACAAAAAAATTGATGAGAAATGAATAATTTAAACTTAAAACATAAAATAAACACGTAAATACACTCGGTCATTTATTAACTGGCGCGTATAATAAGTGAAAGTGAACAATGTTGGCACTTGCCACCAAGTCGGCTATTAGAATATGTATTATAAATAAAGTGATATTGAATCTCGCGTACTTAATGTAAATACTAAGTTAGGGTAGTATCTAGCAAAGGTGCATACCGAATTTTCTCTACCGATAGTTTTTTATGAAATGTACCTATATGTAAATGTATTCCTCGTCGTAAAAGACATAGACAATATATTTTTTACGTGTTCAGACAGTGTTCGCTATAATATATTTACAATATAAGAATATGTTGCATGAATGTTAGTTACTTTATATTTTTTTTTATTGTAAATTTCGCTTTGATGTAAAATAATTAGTATTATTAGTCTGAAAGAAAACGCCGGTTACCAATAAAATTATAACTTGTTGCCTCAGACTAGAAGAAGAATATATATAATATTATTTTGGTCTGAGCTTGTTGCTTATTGAAGATATTATTAAATATTGTTTACGAAATGTTAGAAAAGTTGTAAAAATTTGTACCTTGTCTTTCGAAATTTGTATACAATTATATGTATATATATACCTATACAAATTGTTGCGTAAATTATTGTAGTTTTGTGTACTGACCGCATTGTTATTGGATAATGTGGTATATAAAAGTACCGATTGTTAAGTTTCAAAATATTACGCAAATTAAATATTTGAGATATTTAGTAGAAAATATATACAGTTATTTGATAACAAAACTATTATTATACCTTCGATTTGGAATGTATTTCTAAATTAATATAAATATAAATCTGTGATTTAATTTATTAGCACAGCAATGACAAATTATTTTATCTGATAAAGAAGAATATTTCTCTAAGAACTAATCTAAACGTTCCTGTAAGTATAGATAGATCTCTTAAATTGTAGCGAGTTTAAATAAGTCTTATGTTTCAAACTTAAGGTCAGCTTAAACTTAAAGCATTCCTTCATTGCCTGTGACGATCAATTTATCAATCATAGTAATGACAGTAATGTTTAGTTTCAATAATAAAACATTGAGTAAAATTTTAAAAATCTAATTGTATCCTTCGATTACTCATTAATATTCATAAATATGACATAGTAATTGAGCTGTCTGTTAGCAAACCAACAATCACATAAGATATCTAGTTTTTTATATTTCATTCTCTGACATTAATCTTCAAGCCACGTTACCTTAAAATATGTTTGTTTAATAAACTCGTACCAAATTTATATTCAAATCGCATAAGAGATGCTATTTAACTTATGATTAGAATTTAATATCTATTAGTAGAGATTATTACCTTTACCGTTTTGTACTTTTTATACATTTTACCAATTAGTCGTTGAAAGGTCACCGAATACCTTGTCAAAATGAAATAAATAACAATTAAATTTTAGTTTCTGCATTTTTATTTACTATATGCCTCATTTGCCATAATTACCCTAAAGCTTCTCAATCTAAGGTCTACCTATGGTCTCTAGCTATATTGACTAGGTGCTGTCAAACAGATAGAACTGACTTTGTGCCTTTCAATTTGGTTTCAATTTTTTTTCAAAATTTCAATGTAGCTGCTACTTTTTATTAAATTCATTCGGCCATTTTACTTTACAAGTATGTTACGAGTTGTCGGAATCCCAAAGAATAAAAAAAAAAAAAAAAAACATATTTTTGGACATTCTCACACAACGTCATCTAGCCCAAATTAAGCTAATATAAGCTTGTGTTATGGGATCTAGACGACTGATAAACATACTTATATATTTCTAAATACATACATATTATACATTAAAAAATACCCAAACTCGGAAACAAACATTTGTGGATCACACAAATAATTCGAATCGACCCGGAATCGAACCTGGGACCTCAGGGGCGGCAGTCGCATACTCATACCACTGCGCCACCGAGGCAGTCAAGTGAGAGAGTTGTAGTTGTGTACAACGAACCAATTGCATAAATAATTTGATTCATAATTATTTTAATCATAGTTCATGCATCCTACACACGACGCAATCTAGCGTCAAACAAAGTAGAGTAGGTAAAGTTTAACGCGATAAGCATGAATTATGACTGTTACTATTATTTCGTTTTTAGGGTTCCGTACCCTAAAAGGTGAAACGGGGACCCTATTACTGAGACTTCGATGTCCGTCCGTCTGTCTGTCTTGGGCTGTATATCATGAACCGTGATAGTTAGAAAGTTGAAATATTCACAGATGATTACTGTTGCCTATATAACAACAAATACTAAAAAACAGAATATAATAAATATTTAAGGGACGTTTTGGTACGAAACCCTTTGTGCGCGAGTGACTCGCACTTGGCCGGTTTTTATATTATCTTGAAAATAAACATCAAGTTTTTACTTATGGTAAGAGTATATACTCGTAGGTACTTAATCTATAGTTTCATTGACATTGTGATATTTAAAAAAAAATCATAGAAATAATCTTACTCCACAAAAAAATGGTTATTATGTCACAGAACAAAAAATGACAAAAAATAAAATACGATTAAAATAGTTCGCCGTGTAGTTTCAAAGGGCGCCCGGAGGCGGCGCGGGCGCAGCCTCACGAACACCGTTTACGATATGATTATGCTTTATTGCCATTAATTTGCGACAAACGAAACCGCCCAGCACTATCTAGACCGCCATATTGGGAAACTATTGGATTTATTAATCTAATCACACCACCTCACTGCTACGTATCTAAAAGCAAGTTAATAAGATAGAGAATAAATATTAATCATTAGACAACTGAACCTGATTTTGCTCTGGGACTTTATTCCAACTTTTATCTCGAAAGAAATTAATTGTTCCCTTTTGGAAAATATCTTTTTACTACACAAAGTCGCAATATTTATAATCAAACTTTCCTATAAAGTTATAATCAACTATTCTGTCCATTTTAACTATTTTACGTTCCCAAATATTCTTTACTGTTTTTTAGATACTAGTAGTAGAAAGTAGTTTAGATACACTCCTTAATTAGGCTTCCGCAGGAACCAAATTCATTGATCTATGGATGGAACTAATAAATAAGACTGGTTCTGTATATTATTTCGGGAAGAATGACGTAGAATAGAATAGACTTTATTGTCCACCTACACAAATTTTAATACACCTGAGAAAGCATGATATACTCGTAATATGAATATTTACAAATGGTACCTTATTACTTAACAGCAATATCTTACGGACAGCCTTTGGATGGTCCTACATTATTAAAAATATGAAAGTAAGTTGGTGTTTGAGCAATAGAAAACAACAATACATCAATAGATATTGTATATTATGATAAATAGCAGTCTATTTTACCACCAAAAAACAAAGAACCTGGCGTACCGTATGACCCGTGTAGCTCTATGTACCTAATAGATAACAGAGTAAAAATAAGGAAAGGAAACATCTATGTGTGTGTTAAAACAAAATTATTACGTCGAACATTCATTTATTTGTTTCCAAATATCGATCTCTCTTCAACGTGAGTAGATTAAAGTTTCGTTCAAAGTAGTTTTGGACTACCGCCGCTGCAAATTACTACAGCTATAATTACATAGGTCAGTGATCAAATAGATACAGAAAGTGGTCAATATACATAACTTTATACTTTATAGTACACTGCGAGTACAGGAGTCCGACAAGAACGGTATCACTAAGGAGCTGGTCCAATTTAAAAGCGGAAGAGATTTTACACGTGAATAAAAGTACTTTGACTTGACAGGTGGTAAGCTCTTGAAAACTATGGTTTAAGGAGTAAGTTTAAACACAGTATTTTTTATGTTGAACTTACTTTTAACAATTCAGCTCATCACACTAAAGTTTTGGACTTCCCTGTATATGTCGACGTTTATAATGTCTTCTATTTAGCGAAATCATTGCATTTATCTAAAAATTCAACATCATATTTTCCATTGTTTTATAATGGTAATTGTTTTTCTGCTGTATACGATGCCTGGTAACTGCAATAAACTTGCCCCCTATTAACTGAGACTAACAAAATTACTAGCTAAATGTGGATATATCCACCACTGCCTACTCTCTCGGGGATTTACATAACTACATGTATGTATACAATTAAAATGTGTTTAAAAATAAAGGTTGAAATATATTTTATTGAACAGTTATCAGTTAGTAACTTGCACCACCAAGTGCCAGAGCAGGGTGGGGCAGTTGCACAACGATGGCACGGCACGGCAACTGCGCAGGCGCGGTGCGCGGGCGCCTTGTTAGCAGCAGCGCGTGCGCGTGCCACCGTTGCGTTGCATTATTTATTGCTTATTGAAAAACTATCGATATCTTAAGCTAGTTACTTTTGTGGTCGGTCGTTACCTAGTTTTTGTATAGCAATTTTTGTTGGAACGCAAATTGCTAGTGATGCAAAGGAGAAAGCAATTATTTGTAGACAACATTTGTTTCTTTAATAGCTGGTTAGCTACATTCCAGTAGTAGTGCTGCTAATGTTTAGGTAGGCCGTGAGCGTCCGCTAAAGATAGGTGATATCTTTCCTTATAAGGTGGTATGGTATGCATTTCTACAATCTGAAGCCTATGGTACCATGCATAGATTCCAATTCCCACAGAAATACATTACTTGAAAAAAAAAACCTATATGTATGACTCTTATTAAAAACATTAATGAAAATCCGACTAATTATTATAAACCCGAAATTTTGTACGGATGGAGGTTTGGATGAATGTTTCAAGCGAAAAGTACTTTACAATATTTTAATGAAACTACAATAATATAGCTCACAGGTACGTAGGTACCTACTTGTGACCAGCGGTCCCAACTCCGCCAGGATCTCATGGAGTCATGGAGGGTGCGACTTGAGCAACCCAAGTGGGGTACCACCATCATCGCGGCGGTGAGACCGATCATGTTCATGGACGATTGGCTGCAGAGGCAGCATGGTGACCTCACGTATCGTGCGACGCAGATCGTTACCGGGCATGGATGCTTCGGTAGCTATCTGTTTCGCATCCGTCGTGAGGTCACACCCCGGTGTCAACACTGCGAGGTTTCCGACGACGACACCGCACTCCACACGTTGGTGGAGTGCTCAGCGTGGGCGAGTCAGCGCCGGGACCACGTAGTGGGTCTTGGCGTGGATACCCTCTCGCTAGAGACCATGCTTCAAGCCATGGTCTCCAGCGGGAGTAGGTGGAACGCGGCCGTGTCCTTCTGCGAGCAAGTCGTTCTCGCGAAGGAGGCGGCCGAGAGGGAGAGGGAGCGTACCCTCCCCGCCGAGTTCCGTAGTCAGCGGCGAGGCCGCCGCAGACTCATCTACGCCCAAGACCATCGACCTCCATGATCGGGGCCTGAGGACGGCGGAATCGCCACCCGTCGTCCTTACAGAAGCAGGTTAGAAGGGTTGCGTGCTGCGGGGCCTTTGCCCATAGCACGCAACCAGATTCACTCACTGACGCGGGATAAAACCCTACCCCAACGACGCGGGATTCTCATCCCGACCCAACCCCCGCAGAGACCACAGAGGTGGACCGGCAACGGACGTTAGAGTGGACGCGGCCCTAGGCCGCGGAACTAAAAAAAAAAAGTACTTGTGAGCTATATTCTGAAGAAAATCAGAATAACACATGGGCTTTGTAGTTTTTATCCCTGTAGGTAATGTGTTTCATTGGGAATTGTGAATGGGAAACGTATTCGATGTGGGCGGAGTCTTAGGTAACTGTTGTCATTGTGAATTACATCTAGGTAATTAAACATTACATAACTTCACAAATATGTATGTCTACTGTTAGTACTGTTACCGAATAGAATTTTAAGGCCACCTAGATGTGTGCCAGTGGACAGGGCCACGAAGATAAGATGTAACCATTGAAATCAACCTGTATGCGGTCACTCGCACGAATTTTGTGAGCGTAAGTCGAATGAAAACAAAGCTATATAGAATTTGGAACAACTATTAGAATATTATATTCAGCATTTGATCTGTACTAACAATCCTGAAGGTACGGGCAAACTCGCCCTTCACATGCAACGGATAACACGCATTATGATATCTGAACCGGCTCTGGCCTATACAATTTGTTTGGTAACGAACACACTCGTCATTCACCACGCTGTCTTACGCCCGCTTACGCCTCACCGCGCCAGATTCACGTGTTCCCATGCTATCCCACACGCACGACGCAGTCACACACGTTTAAAGTGTCATAGCGCGTAGATAACGTAAACGTCGTAAGACTTCGTAAGACGTCGTAAGACGTAGGACCAGAGCGTGTCGCTGTTTCCCACGTCGTGTGGCATATGTCGTATGTGAAGGACCAGTGTGTTTCAAGCTTTAACCTGTTCCCAGAACTAGGAAACATATAGTTTTTTTAACAAAAAACATTGTACAGTCGGTCCTAAACATGTAGATAATAATGAAAGTCTTCTGATGTCTTCGGATACTCACTCGTAACAGATGGCAACTTGTGGATGTTTGGATGCGTAAACGTGCTAATCTTAGTAACTTGCATACACGAATGCAAACATTATTTGTGTAGAATAGCCTACTTATGGCGCAAAACACGGTAAGTGAGCAAATAGCATGTGATGTCGGGGTTGTAGTTAGGGGTCGAAAATATAAATATAAACTATTGTTATAAAGCTAAAGAGTTTCTTTTGTAAGAACGCGCTAATCTCAAGAAATATATCTAGGTAGGGATTATAATTAAAAAAATGTGTAGAATAGAATTACATATTCTATTTATCAAAAAAGTTTCTGGCGATATAACATCACGCTGCGTTCAAAAGGAGCAAAGTAGCAATGAAAAATGTTGCATTCATGGTATCAGTTTATCAACTATTTTAATTACTGCTCCTGTCCTATTGCAATTTGTTATAAAGCAGACATTGTAGATTTTTTTTTTTTATTCCGCGAAGACCGCGGCCGTTCCCATGTCCATTGCTGCGGGTGTCTCTGGTACAGAAGGTATTTCCAGTGGCACCCGGACATCCCGGACACCGGAATGAAGCTCTTTAACACTTATTAGAAAATGTTGTTTTATAAATTAATCAGTACCTACCTTCTAGTAGAAGAATTTCGTGGTAAGGGCAGGTGACCGATCCATCACGGTGCTCAGCGATGTGGACGCAGCTAATTAACGTGAAGCGACTGATGTAACAGGTCTAGTACCCACCTCAAATTGTCACAAAAATTAAGACGCGTCTACAAAATTACAATAGCGGAGTAGTGTTCTTTTCAATGGTTGCACATGTCGGTTTACTTTTCTTTCATATCCATTTCAAATGTTGCATACTTAAATGTGATACCCAGTGATATCTGACCATAAATAGGTATACCTACAAAATATACTGGTGAATTTTGTTTTTCTTTTATATTTTTGGACATTCTCACTCAACGTCATCTAGCTCAAACTAAGCTATAAGTTTGTGCAATGGGATCTAGACAACTGATAAAAATACTCGTATATATCTAAATACATACATAATTTAGATAAAAAACACCGAAAGAAACAGTTGTGGATCTCACAAATATTTGATTCAACCCGAGGATCGAACCCGAGACTCCGGAGTCAAACGCAATGCACTACCGTCCACGGAACCGAAGCAGTATTTTCAGGCAATTCATCGTTATCTCATTAAAAACTATTTTTTACGTTTTATTAGACGATACAAAATCTTTATCTCCGAATGGCATTTGTTATGCCCACAAATCGCCAGACTGTTAGTCCCACGTTATAGGGGACGGTGTTATTGCCATTTTCAGGCCTATGGCCCTGGTATTTAGTATTTTTTTACTTGGTATTTTTGAAAGAGCCGTCTATCGTCGGTCAGAACGTGCGTCGTGTGCAGTTGAAGATTACTCGGGCTGAATTGGCTCTGGTATATGTTGATAGCGCTTCTTAGCACCCGCCATTTACTAAACTTTTAGATTCCTCACACCTTAGTATTTGATTGATTATACTGTCAGCGTTTCTGCTGTTTCCGATACTCTATTTTGATTGTTTCAATTGAATATGCTCCGAAACTACACAACCAATTTTAAAATTTCTTTCATTAATATGTAGCTACATAATACTACTGTTAGGCTACTTTATATTCCATGTGTTTCCGTGGGAATTGATAACGAAAAAATCACGCGAAGCCGCGGGAATCAGCCAGTACTATATATTTTTAATTAGATACTCTGTAAAGATAAAATGGTATGAAGTAGGTAGGTACCTAAGTGAACGCAGCTTTATGTTGCGCAAAAAGTCTTACTATGTAAGTACCTACCGTAAGATATCGTAGTTGATTAATTATCGTCACTTGACACGCAAATCTGCGCAATACGCATCCAGTTTTATCAATATGTTATTTACGAATTTAATTTGTCATTAAGAAATCAGCACGGTAATAATTATTTAAATTATGTTTGATTAATCTCTTTATTTAAAGCTACATCTCGTGTCATGTTATTTTAATGTAACATATGTGTGTTAAGGGGCACTGCCAAGTACTCCTCTAATCAAGTTACAGTTACTTACACGCGTACAACTTCTAGCAGATGAGCCTTCGAACTAGGAAACATATAGTTTTTTTTAACAAAAAACATCGTACAGTCGGTCCTAAACATGTAGATAATAATGAAACTCTTCTGATGTCTTCGGATACTCACTCGTAACAGATGGCAACTTGTGGATGTTTGGATGCTTAAACGTGCTAATCTTAGTAACTTGCATACACGAATGCAAACAATATTTGTGTAGAATAGCCTACTTATGGAGCAAAGCACGGTAAGTATTTAATAGCATGTGATGTCGGGGTTGTAGTTAGGGGTCGAAAATATAAACTATTGTTATAAAACTAAAGAGTTTCTTTTGTAAGAACGCGCTAATCTCAAGAAATATATCTAGGTAGGGATTACAATAAAAAAATGTAAAGAATTGAAAACATATTCTATTTATCAAAAAAGTATCTGGCGATATAACATCACGCTTCGTTTAAAAGGAGCAAAGCAGAAATGAAAAATACTGCATTCATGGTCTCAGTTTATCAACACTTTTAATTTCTGCTCCTGTCCTATTGCGTGATGTTATAAAACTAAACTTCTTCGATAAAGGTAGTAGGTACCTTGGCTTATTAAAATGAGCAGCCAAATGTGAATGTATTTAGTATGTAGGTACCCTCTCCCACATCTGTCAGTCATTTTTAAACAAAACTTTTTTGGTCCCGCGTAATAGAGGGTGGGTCCTCATCCACAACTTCTAGATGAGGTTGGCTGTATCCTTGGAGTATCCTGTATAATCTTTATAACATAGTATAATACAAGATCACTTTCACTGTCTGTCCGTCCCTATGCATGCTTAGATCTTTAAAACTACGCAACGGATTTTGATGCGGTTTTCACTAATGGATAGAGTGGTTCTCGAGAAAGGTTTTAGTATATAATTTGTCAAGCAAGCAAAGCCGCGGGCAAAGCCACGGGCCTCCGCTAGTTACTTGTAATATAAACACATTAATATCCAATTTCACGCCTGCTTGATCCTCATCAATCAAGTTCTACCAATCACTAATTGCTATAATATCCCCATTTTATATGCAAATCTTAGATTTTTAAAAACAGCAAACGCTCGATTACACTTTGCTCCAAAAATGTACGTACAACAACCCATTAAGTCGTGGCCTCACGGACAACCCTGTACTTAACGTTGACACCTTACAGACATGCGATCATTGGTTGTGTAACTGATATGAAATTTTTTGGTTAGACTACATACCCAATTAACGGTTAACATTTGCTAAATGTAACATTTTCTCCGTATTCTGGTAACGTATCAAAATCTAGATTACTATAATAGTATAAGATTGTGGCTAGTAAAAATAAAAATTTAACAAATAAGATTTAAAACTATCACTGGTGGTCGCCAAGTCGCCCTATGGTCGAAGAGTTCGCGAACATTAAATAGTAGTTTATGAAACAGATACATAAAGACGGTTATTATAACACGAGTACGAAAGTTAAAGAAACGAGGCTTGCCATTACCGCCCGCTATTTCTATTTATTTAACAGAGAAATAGACAGACACTTGGGTACAGAGAAAAATATTGGCTATTGTTATTTTATTGTAAGTACCGGTACAGACGCCCAGCAACCGACGTTAGAGCGGCCGCGGCCTTGGGCCGCGAAATAAAAATAAAAAAATAAAAAATAAAAAAGTACCGTTACAGTATGTATTTTCTTGTGCATTTAGTAAAAACCAGATATACTGGAAAGCCGACCCCAAAATGAGTTCGGAAAAGGTTCGGTGGATGATGATGATTGTAAAAAGTTATTTTAAATTTGGAATTACAAACAGACACTTAAATTTTATTTATATGTATAGATCACTTTTAGGTTTCTGATACGAATCCCTGTCGTCTATAACATAGTGTAGTTACAAAACCCGTTAAGGTGAAATGTCCCGCTTTGGTGAGGACTTCATGTCTTGCGGAGATATTCTGATGACGACGAGATAAATAGGATTAATTATAGAGCAGTTCGTTCATGCACTAATAAGATTTGTAACAAACTTATGGCTGTTATGGTAAATCTAAGTGTCTAACAAGCTAAATAAATTGGAGTCTTGGTTTGTAATTTCAAATAACAGCTTTAAACGAAGTACATATGAAACTATATACGGTACTTGCATAAAAGAGCATTTTTGTCTGTGTTTGAGCCGGCTAATCTCTGAAACAGCTAGACCGATTTAAACGGGACTTCCTCAGATAGATAGCTGATGTTTTAAGGTCAAGCTTAGGCTTTTTAGCGCGATAATGTGTTTCAGCGGGAATTGGAAACCATGAACTATTTCACTCAGGCGAAGTTGCGGGCGTCCGTGTCTTTAGAACTATAATAGTTAAAACGTAATAGGTATTTTAGGTAACAGAGTTTTAACTTTTGAATTTTGGCGTTTCATTATCTATATTGTGTTTTAACACGAGAAATATAAAGAAAAATATAGAGTTTAATTTATAGTTTAACCGTCTATGAAACTTCGCGAACCTATCCGATATTTTCGAAAGCCTCCGTTTTCATTCAGAGTTTCTAATTAACCAGCTATTATAAGTCGGATGTAGAATGTTACCTTTAAGTGTATTAGTTCTACAACTATTTATTATTTTGTACTGCGTAGGCGTTCCTGGATGGACCACCGACATTACTCAACGTAAGCACCTACCCATTCAACTAACATTATGCCATCCGCTAACTACAGTTTCAAATTACGTGATAACACGAACTTATTAAATGATTTTATATTCATAAATTGTAATAAACAAATTAAGCTCAATAGCCGAAGGTGCCGGTCAACTGTATAACGATTTATCGAAATAAATTTGAACAAATTCGATTATCGAATAATTTTAGTGAAGGATGATATTATCCATCATTCATATCGAGAAACCTTTAACGATGCGAGTATCAATATAAGTGCATTGAGGATCGATAATTGTACGGTAGCCGTGACGATAAGCGTCGATGCTATTGTGCATAATGTCTTCCAGCATTACTAAATTATACAGTGCTTACCTCAGACTGGTCTTATCGGCCAGGGTACCTTGGAAAAATGAGAAAATGGTTGATTATAATTATATTCTTGCTCTGTCACAAACTAAGGTATTCATAAAGAAATCTGTAATATCAATCTGCTTTGCTCGTAATGTACCTATGTAATACTCGTAAATAATCAGTATTTAACTTCCTGCACATAAAGTACACAAGCGGTACCACAACTTACATGATATTCGGCAATACATTCATTGTTAGTCCATTATATGAATGAATATCATTGAAGCGCCGACAGCTTGTGTGCTTGTGAACAAAATAAGTGTAAAATATTTGTAGAATTCAAGTAAATATTATACGGAATCCATGCTGGTATTAGAATGACGACAAAACAGCACGAGCACGAGTCTCGGTCGTCTCATTATACATTCAGTATGGGTGCAACAATATTTTCCATTTCTCGACATTATGTTAAATTCTACTCGAAGATAATAATTTCCGTAATGAAGACATAATGCTATACTTAATTTAGGTATACTTATAGAAGAAACAATTAACAAAACAGTTAAAAATATTATAATGCATTCGAAAAACATAGCCACGTAACGTTGAATCCTGGGGAATTCCATCATATAGCAAAGTATTAACGTAAAAATACATACAACATTACGTTCATTCTTGCTTCCTTTAGACCTTACATCATATTTTAAACATTAACGAATTTAAAACAGTGTTCATTCCAAGTATGCGTTCGGTAATAAGTAAAAAAGTTGCTTTGAGTTGCGAAACAAGAGCAGATGCCGAAATAATGAGGTGCGCGGAAGATACGGGTAGTCCGGTCACTTACCACCGTGCCGTTACCAAACCCAGCTAATTACATGTAAGATTTATATCGTATTGGGAGGTCAAGTTATTTATAAATCATATATGTAATTTATTGTAGGTCTATTATCATATTACTATCATCAAACCGTAATTGTAACTTCGTGTCGTGTCCTAATCGAAGCAGTAATAAAAATTCGCAAATACAGGCACGCGTACAGAGTCCTACTTAGTTAAGTGTACCCTTAACTAAGTAGGACTCTGTACCCACATTATTTTACATAGGTGAAATACATTGTTCACACATATAGTATTATTAGTTCAGTCGTAACTGGCAGGTGTGCACCAATTTTTAAGTAGATTGCACCTCATTGGACATCGAGGAGAACTTTAATAGTTATCGATAGAGACCCTATATTACATTCAAATTGTATGTAGTGCGTAATCATAGTTCTAAAACGCTTAGAACAAAGACAGAAAACTGATTTCTGAAACAGCAACTGAAAAAAATAATTCATAAATGCAAACAATATTATTACTACCTACAAGGTTGGAATAACACCCTTAAAGCGCCTGCGGCCAATATCACTTTTCTCTGACTATAATGGACGTATTGAAAAGCAGCCTAATAATTAATAGAAATAGCAACCAGCAAGCAAGACACATCGATCTTATATTGAAGTTGGGTATATAAAAAGACCAGATTGGTGTCTACATAAACTGGTCTAAGTCCACGGTCGATTCGTTTTCACTCTCTATGCCATCCCGCTATTTGATTTTCTACGGTGATACAGTTTTGCAATATGACCGGTGCTCGCTACAAGACTGGTTTCACTGATCGTTGTCAACGTGTTAGGTACCTTCTTTCAATAGGCGTGGTGAAAAAAATCTAATGACAATGTAATTATTTGAGTACTCGGTTTCGCTCTAAAAGCTTTACTTAGGATCTGAGAGACCCCTTAAAAACCATTAAAGCGACTGTTCACGAAATTCAAAGACATATTCTCATGTATACCTTCCTGACTGTGTTTGAACATAAAGCGACTGATTACTAAGTCTATGTAACATTAAATCCATAGCCGGACGCCCCGGGTATCCCCTTCTGAAGTATAATACCAAGACACTGGCTACTTTGTTTTAGTACATGTTAAGTTTAAGGTTAAGTAGGTATATTAGAAATGCTACTTCTAAAGTTAATACTATCAGGCGTTACTTTTCGGAAGTCCATAGTTAAATTAAATAAATCAAACTACTTTGCAATATTCCGCCACATGCAAATTACCCAACTCTCGTATTTATAAGCGCCGTGCGCCGAGCCATCGACATCTCCTGATGATGCCCCTGGTTGGGGGCGAAACACGTGTCGAGGTTTTTTATTATTTTTTGCACGATAACACAACTCTCATATTTATTCTATTTTCAAAATTATTTCTCCATTCTTTCGGCCTAATTTTAAATGGGTTTGGAAGGCGGTCCTGTGCATGAATAAATACGAGAGTTGGGTAATTTGCACGTGGCGGAATATTGCAAAGTAGTTAGATTTATTTAATTTATGCTACTTCTAATTTAATAATAAAGAATCAGCCAAGTGAGAGTCGAAAAAATCATGTTTGTTGTATGTGAGCCCCCTTAAATATTTATTATATTCTGTTGTTTAGTATTTGTTGTTAAACCAGCGCTGTCTGATTTGCACCACCACGCAGACAGCATTACGCTGAGGGACGGCCGTTTATTCCACATGAGTATCTATAAGTATTCATTTAAGGTAATTTTTTTTAAATTTTTTTTTTAGTTTTTGTATTTTTTGTAACCTGTATAAGTGTTTGGTTTATTGTGTGGAGTAATAAATAAATAAATCTTTCTTTTCTTTCTAAATAAACTAGGTCGCCGCAGTCGCGAAACGTACCGTTACGCTGCAGCATATATTTGAGCGAAGCGAGTTTTGATTCATAGCGATATAACTCTGTCAAAGTATTTTTTGTCATTACGCTATGGGAGTTTTTACCATCAATTAATTTATTTTTATTTGATCGAAATTCAAAATTCTGGCTTCGTAAGAACCTGGGTAATTCTGTAAGCTTTTTGATGAGTGCAAGAAAATCCGAAATGGGTATTCGCCAAGAAACAATTTAACACAATTTAACATAAATCGTAATTTGAGTCACCCGTTGAGAGCTCCGCTCAACAACAAAAAACATCATCTTCGAAAATTTCAACTTTCTAACTATCACGGTTCATGAGATATAGCCCAAAACAGACGGACGGACAGCGAAGTCTAAGTAATAGGGTTCCCGTTTTACCCTTTGGGTACAGAACCCAAAGAAGGAATTCATTTCAATAAGAAGTCAGAAACAATATTATTTTACCATAAACTACATTTCAACTAAACGGTTTTACGCTATAGATTCCGATGTAACCTTGATTCTGTGAAAAAAAAAGGTGATGAAAGAGAGCAACTAAATCAAATTGAATTACAACCGCGTAATATACCACAATATCAATTTCGATTGTAACAGATTTCGTTTTCTAAATGTTAGGAATGAGTCTGGACCACATGATTTAAAGAAAAAACCAAGTTTGTGGGTACTGAAATTACTCTACATTCCTGTCGTGCACGAGTGACTTGACTTTCTCGACCGACCGGGACCTGAGGCTGTGATGAGTGCGTAGCTATTTTTTAGCGTTTTTGTTGCTGCAAAAAACTTGTTAGTCGCGCGAAATAAAATGAGAGCAGGCGGCGTGTACCTACGGCTACGCACCGATCTCTACAGTCACGGTGGTTTTCTGAAACATGCCGTGTTTTGTGTAGCTCTGTGTCATAATGTTTAAATCATAACTAGGTATATAAAGTTATTAGTCATTAAGTTTACTATTTTATTTCTATTAAACACTACACAATATCAAAAAAAACAAAATGTGATTCTTAATTTAATTTTCAAAGATAAGATGTGACCATCATAATCAAAGACTAAAATAGTATATCCTGATAAGAATATTAGAATAGTACCACATTTATTTACAGTAAGAATTACAATATACATAATTATTTACTAAAAATATTTACATTACAAAATATCGTTTAAAAAATCCTCCGCGTCATTGCCGACTGGGAAGGTTCTCAAAATGCTGGCTGTGTTGCCACGTTGGATGCCGATACTTATTCTTTGGGCCAGAAAATAGCCAGCCTTCTGGTCCTGAGAAGCATCGATTAAGCGTTTAGCAATGTCTCTCGAATAGTCCCTACATTAGACTATCGTAAAAGGAGGAGGATATTTTATTCGTTTTTTTTTTTTTAATTCGTCCGTTGCCGGGTGTCTTATCCGTTAGACTACTGAAATCTAAGTCATTGAATTTTGCTGTTAAACGCTATCTACCGAATGTATGTGTTAACTAATCACTACATTGCATCAAAGTAGGTACCTATCTATCGTATTTGTAGCAATGCTCAAAGACTACAATTAAAATGTTACACATAGCAGGCATTGATTACATTGAAGTACGTGATTTATAAAGTCCTCTCTTACGTCAGTTGAGATATTTAATCTGGATCTAGAACACCTTTGATACATTCTATACTCAGATATAACGAGGCAACATTTAGAAATTAACAAATTATAAAGGATAACGTAATACTGGTACTAATACGATCCGCAAATGTAGGTACCTGATTAAAATTAAGACGTAAATAAACATTTAAAATTAAATGATAGTGGTCACCGCTATGGTCGCACCGTAGACCTCTATATCTCTTTAATTTAAGAGCCATGCTCTTGTCGTTGGTGTAACCGCCAGTGCTCTCTTCCCAACCCCAAATCTTTGTTCTTCTTAACCCAACTTGTATTTTTCCTTTAACTTGGTGTATATACGTATTCCTTGGACAGCCGCTTTCTCTTGTTGTGTTTTTATGTTTTTATGAACATATCGAGTTGTATCAGGTGGCCGATCATTCTTCCTCTTCGGTTCTCTATAACTTCCATTATAGTTCTTCTTTCTTCGACCCGCTCCAGCACTCTTTCGTTTGTAATCATCTCTGACCAACCTATACTCTCCATTCTTCGCCAGCACCACATCTTGACCGCCCCGCACCGAGACCGTCCATGTTTCACTTCCATAGAGTAGTACGTCTTCCGTAGACAGCTATACATGTTCTCACATAAGTAATAGGGGGTAAGCGTATTAACGTCGATATTCTGTCCAATGTATAACCAAGCCTGTATAATACTCGTGCCAGATTTTAAAAACAAAAGCCAGCAACTAAAACGTCACATGATACTCAGCACGATCCAATCTAGGAAAGAAAAAGCAGCTATGCATATTGACCTAGGAACAAATTGAATAGTACACAAGGCTGGTAAGTGTGATTTCATACGGACCTGCGGTTACAAAAGAAGCGATCTGTGCAACCACATCGATTGGTTTCTATTCCCCGCTCCATTGTGAGCTGCGTATCTATGATGGGAAAGTAATTTGCCACAAATAAACTAGTTACCAAACACACTGGAATGTATCGTATTGATAGGTTTTGTAATCAGACTATTCGCGTACTTTGTATGCATGTACTCAGCTTTAAGTGTGATATTTATACGTCATCGTGTTTGCTGTGTATAAATGCATATTAGTATGGCTCATAGATCTTATTTGCTAGAGTATAATCTCAGAATTTTCCTCAAAAACCTCCCGATTCACCTAGAAACGTTAGGGTCAATTCATACTAACGTAGAGTGGAAACATGAAATTCTGCACAAGTACAGCAAAGTTCCACGAATGTACGCGGATTCAAGAGAATTTGTGATTATCCACTTTTTGCCAGAAACTTTTCTAGTTTCATGTTATAGAAGGCAAACTTATTGCCGCTAATCTAGAACATTTATGTTTGCCAACACTTGCATGTTGAGTTAAACTTAGGATTTTAAAATCTTGATGGACACTTCAAATCTTTGGCTATAATAGATATGAATATAATGCATCTAAGCCCGGATTATAACCGAACTCAATGCATTACTAATACACTCACTACACGGACAACAAGCTAATATATCATACTCGTATCTATGTTTTATTCATATGACGACTTGCGATTTGGATGTCGCAAGGCGAGCTTGCTGCACCGTTTTTGCTGCACGCTCGAGATTTATATCGAAGTAATAAATGTATCATAAATATATAGAATTGATTCTATATGAACTGTTCTCAACGCGTCGTAAATTAATGAAAAAAAAATGATTTATTGATGTTAAGAAGTGGTTTGGCATTGTTTAATACATGTTTTTCAGTCGTCTGAACAGATCATTGCTGTGAAATATTATGTCATTGATTGTAATTGCCTGCATTGAAATTCAAGGGAAACGTAGTAATAATATTCATTGATATCTGACACTTTTGCAGCTACTTCTTCACATATCAAAAGGATAGCCACAGTTTATTTTATGAGATGAAACTAACATGGCCGTTTTCACAACAACTGGGCCAGGTTTCCTGTTGAATGCTGTAGCTGTATGATTTGTGGTAAATTACTTATTATTAATTATCCTATTATTAATCAATACCTTTAATTATGAACTAACTAGGTTTATGTATTGGTTCCGAGTGTCTATATTTCAAACATTCTCTAAACACAGCACAAAGTAAATATCTGTAAAAGGGCCTAATAAGATGGTCTGTGTGGCATTTAGCGTGTGTTCAGGATGCCTATTTGTGTATATGAACACTATACTATTAACTACGATAACATATAGGATTACATAATTTGAAAAAAAATCTTCAGTAATAGTTGTGTGAACGTATCAATGTCGCACTTACGGCTTATCGCAACTGCAGTACTATGTCGTAGAGATTTTACAACATTATTGTTAGTAAATATTCTCATATGTAGGTAATACTGAACAATAAGACTTAGGTCCAGAAGAAACGTGACGTAACATTACAGTCACGAACAACACACGTCACTCCATTCCACGAGTTATCTTTCACGACTTCTAATTATTTGTTTAGATGTCATTCGAATATGAAGTTGTAACTTACTGTAATAAGTATAATATTTAGGTACTATGTAACGGCAGAACAAGCAAATAGCTCATACTAAGTTGCAGTAACTATCAGCACACAAACTTCATAAGTTTCAAACAGTTACTAAAACTGGTAGACTGTCGAATACGGTGAAAGCAAAAAGACAGTCAAATACAATGCACAATTTCCAGAGAAAAAGATGCCATAGGTAAGTACTTCAATATTAAAACAATAAACGAAATAAATACACATCTAGTCTAGTCTCAAACTAGGCAATGATTGAGCTATGAGAACTAGATAACTGATATTGGTCTATAAGAATCCCATGACAAATAGTATTGTGTATTGTCTGTTTGTTGGTTTTTGGAATAAAAGACAGGAGCTCGTAATAATACGTGTCGTGTATTTCAGTCGGCCATGTTACAAAGTGAAGGAAGAAGGAAGTGAACATAGACAAGACAATATTGATATAATCTAAGCATAGACTAAACTAGGCTATGGCTTACAAGCTAATATAATATTATGACATCTTCCCTTTAAGTTTATTATAACTTATATTTTAGATTCTTATATAAAAATAAAAAACGCATTTTAGTGTTTTGACACGAGACAATTTGACGTTTTAAAAGATTCTGACAGTTGACATAATTTGACGTTGTCAATTCGACGATTGTTTCTAAATGTAAACAAACAATGGTTTACAACATTTTAGTTTACTAATTAATTACTTATAACTAAGTACATGACAATGAATACGAAACAATGCTTATAAGACTGTGTCTATAAGACGTTGTGGTTGCCTTATCTCTCTTCCTGAACTAGAATATTTCTTAATTGGTTGACTGCTAGTACGTTGAGGAGATTGACTATGAGAAATTTTAGAGTAATCATTTGTATAACAAGGAGTATAACTGATATAAGTTTGATTGGAATTGACTGGTTGAGTGTGAAAATTATTAGTCTGTGTGTTATGTGAATGAAAAGAATATTGAGACTTTGTTCTAAGTGTTATGTATTGTCTATTGCGACGATATGTACCAAATTTACTTTTTATGATATACGACCTAGGTTCAGGACCAACTTGTTGTATAATACCTGGAAACCAAGACGATTGTGGATGTTTTTGAAACATAACATGACTATTTACCTCCAAGGGTTTAAGATCTTTGGAATTTTTGTTGTAATACTCTTTCATCTTATGTAAATTTTGATTATTGACTTGTTTAAGATGTCTATAGTTACACAATTTTGGTTTTAAAAGTTTTTCTACTATAGGTAGCTTTGTACGAAGTCTACGTGACATGGAAAGTTGTGCTGGTGAACATAAATTGTTTTTGGGAGTATTGCGATATTGCAGTAATGCTAAATATGGATCAGTATTATCAAGTAAACATTTTCTAAGCATATTTTTAATTATGCCTACTGTCCGTTCTACCATACCATTTGAACGGCTGTGATAGGGACTGGAAGTGACATGGTGAATATTCCAATCTTGTGTGAAATCATGAAAAGATTTGGAATTCATCGGTGGACCATTATCTGACATTAATGTATGGGGAATACCATGACGAGCAAATATTGATTTTAGCTTGATTATGACTTGGTCTGCACTGTAACCATTACTTAAAATTGCTATCTCAACATATTTTGAGAAATAATCGACTACAATTAAGTATGTATGCTTGTTGAACTCAAAGAAATCTATACCAACCTTATGCCAAGGAATGTATTTGTAATCATGTGGTAATAAACTTTCTTTAGTGTTACTCTTTCTTAAAGTGAGACAAATTTCACAATTACTGATGTAATTATCTATATCTTGACTAATATTAGGCCAGTAAATTGTATGTCTTGCCAAATTTCTACAACTATTCAAGCCTTGATGACCTTCATGTAATAGTTTTAAGAAATCTTTTCTTAAAGAAATAGGTATAATAACTCTATCTGACAAAAATAAAAGGTTATTAGCATAATGTATATCATCTTTAACAGGAAAGAAAGGTTTAATACAATCTTCTACTTTATGCTTTGAATTTGGAAATCCATTTTTACAGTAATTAATAAGAGTTTGAAGAGTTTGGTCAGACCTGGTAGCTTGTTCAATTTGTTGTAATTTGAAAGGACTAAGTGACAAATTAGCAGTGAGTAAATTAACATGAAGTTTAATATCTTCATCCAATTCTACTAATGCATTTTCTGGTAATGCAGCACGGGACAATGTGTCTGCGACATATAAGTATTTACCTGGTTTATAAGTAACGATAAGATCATAGGGTTGCAAACGAAGCATTATTCGTTGCAATCTTGGTGGAATATTAAATAAAGGTTTACTAAATAAAGAGACAATAGGTTTGTGATCTGTTTCCACTAGGACTTTGTTACCAAAAATGTATTGATGGAACTTAGTACAACCAAATAAAATTGCTAGGAGTTCCTTTTCAATCTGAGAGTAATTTTGTTGAGACTTTGTCAAAGAAGCTGAGCCATATGCTATAGGACTAATATTATGTAAGATGACAGCACCTAAAGCATCTTTTGAAGCATCTACTGACAAAGTAAGTGGTTTTTGAGGATCAAAGTAAGTTAAGACTGGTGAAGAACTAATTAGAGACTTTAATTTATTGAATTCTTTCTCTTGACTGTCATTCCATGACCATATTGTGTTTTTATTAAGTAACTGTCTTATGTTTGATGTTTCTTTTGATAAATTTTTTATGAATGAGCCAAGAAAATTAATCATGCCCAGGAATCTCTGGACATCTGTGACATTCTTAGGCTGTGGCATGTTGCATATTGAATTTACTTTAGATGGATCTACAGACACTCCATTTCTATTGAATATAAAACCTAAATACTTGACTTCACTTTGACAAATGTTACATTTATTACTATTAAATGTTAGACCTATATCTTTTGCACGATAAAGAACTTTTTCTAGGATTTGATCATGTTCTTGAATGGTTTTAGCATGTATAAGAAAGTCGTCCATCATTATTTTAATGCCTTGTATGTCACCAAACCGGGAAATCATTTCTTTATGAAAGATTTCTGGAGATGCATTGACACCAAACGGTAGCCTTAAAAAACGAAATCTGCCATAGGGGCTTATAAAAGTACATAGTTTGGATGATTCTTCATCTAAGACAAGATTCCAAAAGCCTGACTTAGCGTCTAAATTTGAAAAATAACATGAACCATTTAGTTCTGCTTTAATTTCATCAATATGTGGAAATGGGTAATGTGAACGTTTAATAGCTTTATTTAACTTACGTGGATCTAAACATAATCTAATGCTTCCATCCTTTTTAGAGACAATTACCATAGAGTTGACCCAATCAGTTGGTTCATCAACTCGAGCAATAATACCAGTGACTTCTAACTTATCAAGTTCTGCCTTGACTTTATCCTGTAATTTAAAAGGATTTTTTCTACTTGCGTCTACCGACGGCTTGACATTTTCGTTGAGAGTTAAATGACATTCATAGTTTTTAAGAGCTCCTATTCCATTAAAAACCTTACTATATTTCTTTAGTATTGACAGACTGTTTGACTCTGCTGGGACTTTGTGACACATTGACTGTGATATGACTTGACTTTGACTGTTAGACTGACTTGACATTGACTGTAAATTGTTGTTCTGGCTATGCTGACTAAGTGTGTAGTTTGGACTGTGTTCAGATATGTTTTCATCAAAGGTTACTGACTGTATTCTTTTTATGACTTTTAACTGTTGACATGACTGTCTACCCAGAATATTTTTGCAATCTAACGGTGTAATATGGAAACACAAGTTGTATGATTTGTCATTATACTTACATGGTAATGTACAATAACCGATTGTAGGTATACTTTGACCTGTAAATGTTGTCAAGTTAAATGGTGTTTGTATAAGATTTATCTCTTGCAACGCTAGTTTTTCAAATGCTTTCTTAGACATCAAATTCACATCTGCACCTGAATCAATAAGTAAGCAAACAGATTGACTACAGATACTTAGGGTTATTGACCATTGGTCACTATATTTTACAGAATTACATTGATAAACAGCACCTAGAAAAGCTTGATCATCATTAGAAAAATCTTCTTGCACATAATTAACATATTTTTGCTTGGACTTACACATCTTTGAATAATGATTAAGTTTTTGACAGAAATTACATTTTGCACCAAGAGCAGGACATTTAAAACGATGTGTTTGACCACACTTTGGACACATTGAGTTATTCATAGACTGATTGTTACCTTTATAACCATTGGGACTGCTATAACTCGATGAATGGGATGTATTGTATGACTGGTTAGGATTGTACCTTGACTGTTGACTGTGACTCTGACTTCTTGATTGACGATCCTGTGACTGCGGATTATACCTTGATTGTTGACTGTGACTCTGAATTCTTGATTTGGGATTGAATTGGGATTTGTGCCTGATAATATTTGAACTTCTTTCCGGGACGATTCTAGTGACTTAGCAATATTTATAGTGGCATCTAAAGTGGTAGGTAATTCTTGCAAAATTTTCTCTTTAATGTAGTGATTCTGATCATTTAGATTCCAACTAAATATATCTTTTAGTAAATCGTCTTGCAATTCACTAAAATTACACTGATGGGCTATATTTTTGAGATCTGTTATATAACTGTCCAGCTGTTCATTTTGCAGTTGCTTTCTGTACAAAAATGTTTATGCCTTATCATGGTTATATTGACTTTTGGGCTGAAATAACCTGCAAATCTGTCGATCAACACTTGTAGCTTGACTGTTTCGACATCTAGGTTGAAAGAATAAAATATGTGAAGGCAATCTGGTCCTATATAATGTAATAAAAGTGCAACTTGCCTATCTTCGCTTTCTTGATCATATTTAAATGCTTTGAGATATATTTTGAATTTGGTGATCCAATTTTTCCACGTGAGCGGCATGTTGGATGCATGAACGTCCATGTGCTTGAGGCGACCCGACGACGTTGAAGATTCGTTCATTTTTTCTTTTGGTTGATCCAGTTCTTCCTAAGACACGCCAGTTTACCCCACACCTGATGTTTGTTGGTTTTTGGAATAAAAGACAGGAGCTCGTAATAATACGTGTCGTGTATTTCAGTCGGCCATGTTACAAAGTGAAGGAAGAAGGAAGTGAACATAGACAAGACAATATTGATATAATCTAAGCATAGACTAAACTAGGCTATGGCTTACAAGCTAATATAATATTATGACATTGTCCTTTATTTTGTTATCTCTGAATTTGCCACGAGATTCTGGTAGACCTATACAAATGCTGCTATTTGCGTATTTGATACTCCACAACCATTACAGACAAATATTGTGCCAAACAGTTTAAACCACAGCCTTAATTTTCGATAAACTTGAGTACAACAAGAACAGCTAAATCATCTTTATGATTACACAGAAAGACACTAAACATCTTTATGTAGCGCCCTCACGACCTTCTAGCTAGATAAACTCCAAGAATGTCGTCAAAGACGTCGCTGTCAAAGTACTTACTATGTAAAGGTGTATTAGCATATTCTACTCAGGTTTTGTATTTTTCATCAAAATTACTTCATCGGGTGCAGCACTTCAGCAGACAATGGAAGGCATTTATATCTTAATTCATCATGGTTATCATACTGTGACCTAGTGAAAATATTATTTACATTACCATCTGTGGAGACAAAAAAGAAAACAAATGAAGACTGCAAAGGAAATAGAACTGTGTCTTCGGAAAACTCGCTCTCTTGAAAAAGTTAAAGGGGTAGGGGTAGGGTTTCACAGACACAGTTTATCATCTACTGAGCCTTTTCCCAACCCAATTTCACTGCTGATCAGTTTTACTGCGAGGTGGCTGAACTTCGATATTTACCGTGAAGCGACTGCCATCTAACCTCCACAACCCATTCACGACATGTATCAAATTTCTGCAGTAAAACCAGTCAGATTATTTTAGGGCTTCAACTACCCGTAACAACTGCCATGATAGATGTTCATATGGCAACTATGCCTTGAACCTGCCCTCCGATTTTGGTAAATATTGCTCAACCTTTGCAATGCGTAAAAAATTCTAGAACACAATAGACATGATGTAATTTGATTAGATGTATGTAGACTTTCTAGCTTTTGATGAGTAACCAATGGCACGCGGACTGTGAGTAGATGTTTATGCATTCAAAGACGGCATCAATCATTCTAATGAGCTGCGGCCGGTAGGCAGGTACGGGAGTATCCGCCGCGGGGTATAAGCCCTCACGTGACTATACTAGTGATGTGCTACAGACATGATTTATCGAACATTGTAGATCATAATATTGATGTGAAAGTGACTAAGGTTACACGTACCTAAGACTTAAATTATCGAAGTCCGTAATAGCGGAAAGCTTGAAAGCTGATTTGCTTTGGATTTCTTGCTAATTATTGTCATACCGTACTGATACCGAACTTATAAATAAATATACGAAATTTTCCGGGTTTTTTTATCTGAATATATATTTACCAAAATTTGTTTTATGTAAATCTAAGATTATTTTAATTGAAAGAAAATGAATATGAAAAGTATAACTCTATTATCGTCGATTATATGTATACAATCTCACGTACAAGTGGTGCACCTACAGATTAACCGTCAAAACTCTGGCAATAATAAAAATGCCAGGTTAGCCACCTATAACGTGGTACCAGCAAAGTAACTGGCCGAAAAGTATGCGAATAATATGGCTCAGCCTACCCCTTCAGGGAATCTGGCGTGATTTTATGTATTTATTTACTTATGTTTATAAAATCATCAATCTCAACACAGTAAAGCTCAAACATTTAATGCAATTTTCAACAATTTAACTGCTTATTTAACGATACTTAAAATTTTATACTTATTATGATTCTTGAACACCGAAAGGACCAACAATGATGTTACGTATAGCAAAGAAGTTATTTATTATCGACATCGATCAGTTCACAAACGTCTCTATTAAAAATGGCAGTGATATTCAACTAACAAGTATAGCAATGAAGGAAAGAAAGCTGCCCGAAGCGTCCGGCGCTATTCACAAATTGGCACGAGCTAGGCACACTTATCCTCCCAGTTTAAAAACAACTCATCGACATCATTTCTTCATACAAATATAAACAATAAAAGAATTTAATAGAGTCTAGTTTAGGAAATATTTTTTTATTGTAGATGCGTTTCAAAGATGAACAGCGTTGTGCTAGCTAGCGCAAAAAAGGATGGGCATTCTTACGATTGTATTTTTCTTTAGGATTTGTTTTTTCTTTTTGAATAGTATGAATACTTACACGTCAGGTAATTATCATATACATACATGGGGCACACTTAAGGCTTGGGCAAACCAAAAGCAGTTGCAGTGCGGTAGCAGTGCGGCAGCAGTGCGTCTATGTTAGTAACAAACGCGGGCCCGCTTTGTTCAGTGTGTCATCCCTCATATAACTACATTATTTACTAACATAGACGCACTGCTACCGCACTGCAACTGCTTTTGGTTTGCCCAAGCCTTAAAAGTTTTGCACTTCTAGTTAATCGTAACTATTTGAATTTCGAATGTTATATTTTTTTAAACGTTGCAACCTTCTTAGTAATAAAAAAAAAACAATTGGCCGGAAATCATTTGTCAATTGTTTTTTATCACACATCAAAGTTCTACGTATGCAACGAAAATGGAATTAAGTTGAAAAGATTTTAGAGCGATGATTTTTTTATGATTTTAAAAGTTCTCTCTCTCCGCAAGACTGTGCTGCTCGTCTTCAAAATGCTTTTGGGAGAGAAGCACCTTGTTGTTTGCTGAATTTGAGATAGGTTGAGTTTCTTTACATGACGAATTTCGTGAAAAGCGGCCTTCAACTGCCGTCAACGAAAGTAATGTGGCTACTGTTAAGCGGTTAATTGAAGAAAACCCGCGGATTACCTATTAGACAATTCGAGGACTATTGGGGATTGGTATGAGTCAAATCCAGAAAATTTTACATGAAGAATTGAAAGTTCGGAAACTTTGTTGTCGTTGGATCCCTCATGAACTGACAGCGGAGCAGAAGCTGGCTCGCGTGGAATGGTACTCACAGATGCTACTGAAGTACGACCACGGACATTCTAATGCTGTTTATGACATTGTGACAGGAGACGAAACGTGGATTTATTGTTTTGAACCCGAAAAAAAACAGCAATCTTGTGAATGGGTGTTTGAAAATGAGAACAAACCAACAAAACTGAGGCAGGCGAGAAACGTTAGGAAAAAAATGATCGCGTTTTTTTTCTCAGCTACGGATCCCATCTGTAAAATTTCACTTGAAGATCAAAAGAGTGTTAATGCCGAGTGGTATTCTACCATTTGTTTACCCAGGGTGTTAGAAAAAGTTCGCGAAAGACGACCCAAAAGCCGCGTTCTCCTACATCATGACAACGCTTCATCACACACGGCCAACAAAACAAAGTCATTTTTAGCTTCCGAAAAAGTACAACTCGTCACCCATCCTGCGCATAGCCCCGACCTAGTACCCTGTGATTTCTGTATTTTCCCCAAAATCAAAGATTTGATGAGAGGTTTCACTTTTACCAACTCTGAAGAGGCAGTGATAGCGTTCAATCAGCACGTAGAAAACATGCCTTCAGATCTGTGGTCCTCCTGTTTTAAAAAAATGGTTCGATCGCATGAAAAAATGTTTAAAATGTAAAGGAGAGTATTTCGAAAAGCAATAATAATAATATTTTGATTTTAACATGTTGTTTTTTTAAGTTACGCAAAACTTATAGTGTGACCTACGTATACATAATTATCAAGGTGATTATTGCATTATTAAGATATTCATGGCAGTTCACACTCGTAGTTTTGGCTTTTGGGTCACAACTGTTTTGATTTTTGATCAAGTTCTTAAAAAAATACTCGTAATTAAACGATCTCATACTTTCGTATGTATCTGTTTATAGTTCTCCCAACAAACCCTCATACTATCCAAGTCAAAGTATGGTCTGGTCACAAAGTAACACATGTGAACGGTGATTCTAGATTTAATGCAAGATTCGCAAGGCAATAGTAAGCGCCAGTAAGAAAAGAACCTGGCAATAAACCCATTGGAATTAAATCAAAGTATAACGTATTTACTTTATTTCATATTTATTGGAAATTCTCCATTTTGGAAATTTGCGTCTTAGGCATTTTGCTTTTAAGGTAGTTTGCTCTTTAGACATTGATTTTAGGCATTATGCAACTTATGCATTGTGTGTTATGGACGTAGCAATCATTAGCCTTAAATACTTGTCATTTTATTATTGAATTAATATTAATAATATATTGTAGTTCATACTAGTTGTATGCTCTCGATTCGCTTCTGTTTACACGACAATAAAATGAACACAACATTTTAATAAATTATACTTGTAAACTTCTCCATGAATCACACGAACGATTGAAGATAATTGCATGAAACTCCGTTTGTTATATTTTGAGATTATCGCTAATAAACAAACATTCAAACCATGTTAGTACTTGGTCTTATATCTAATATTAATATACGAAGAGCAAATTTATAGATAGCTTCCTGTTTATCTGATTTTATCTACTGAATGTGCAATATACACGGCCAGTTTCTGAATTGAAGTGGAGCATCTACTGAATACGCCAAATGTCAAAATTCAGTAACAAATTTTGACATTTGACGTGCTCAACGGATACTTAACTTCAAATACTTAATTCAGAAACCGACCGACAGTGTATATAAAAACCAATATGTATAAATGATATACACAAGATACATCTAACCCATAATTGTCGCTAAAGATTTATTGAAAGTGTTTTAAAACTAATCCTTGATGTATAATCTAATATTGCGTCGAAGTTTTGATGTCGTGGTTGTATAAAAATTCACACACACATTAACAGCAAGCTCATTTTTCGTAAGTAGCTTTATTTTACCGAGTCCTACCCCAATATCACAAAAAGAAATCTTAAATCAGGTAGCTCAGGTATCCAATTAAAATATTCGGAACAAAATTGTAAGGTTGCATTAATTCGTATAAAGCTGCAAAGTGGTGCGGGTATTAAGTACTTACATCATTACAAATCAAATAACAAAAGTTCCCATGCTTCGTATCTAATCTGTAGGATATTTTGTTATCTACAATTTTGTACAACCCAAATTTTTTATATAATACACTGTTTACGAGAAAAATCCAAAAAACCGAAAATTTTCAACTTTCTAACTTTTCAACCTTGAATAACTTTTTTAGCACAAGTCGGATCGATGGGAACTTTTGATATTTGATTTATAATTATGTACTTAATACCTGCACCACTTTGCAGCTCTATACGAATTAATGCAATCTTACAATTTTTTGATGCGATTTTGATGCGATTTTCACCAATGGATAGAGTGATTCTCGAGAAAGGTTTTTATGTATATAATTTGTAAGCAGGCGAAGTGGGCGAAGTAATCTGTGAAAATTTCAACTTTCTAACTATTTCGGTTCATACAGTACATACAGTACGGTACATACAGTCTGGAGATAGACGGACGGACGGTCTCAGTAATAGGGTTCCCGTTTTACCCTTTGGGTACGGAACCCTAAAAATACTGGGAAGTCAGGTATACTCCTAGTAGTAATTAGTCAGAAAAACTTTCGACATTTTGAATATTATAAACTTAAGACTAACGGTCAACAACAAGGTACAACCCTTGGGAGTAAGCAGACCACCAGCATTTATGCCGTACGTGAAAGGAGTGACGGACAAAATTGAAACAGTACTACAAAGATACTCCATTAAGACTGTATATAGGCCACACTCCAAAGTCGTAAACCACCTGCGAACCCCTAAATATACCATTCCTCTACAGACATCGGGTGTTTATAAGGTAGACTGCAGCTGTCGTAGTTCATACATCGGACAGACCAAACGTACATGGCGAGCGCAGGTACAGTGGCGAGTATTTCGAGTCTGGACAGTGACTGTTTACACTACGGCCAGTCAAGTGTCTTTCCTCTAGCAAAATGGACGAGTCTCGTCAAAAAATACGTATGATTAAATACGAATGATCGCCGCAACATCTATGTCCCTGCATTTTGAATCTGTAATATCTCCCAAAATATTCATTTAAATTACATGCTGTAAACGGCCATATTAATCTATTTTAAATGCACAATTTATTGGGTAACGTGTGCATTGTGGTGACCTCGGACCATTTTCCCGCCATTTCTTTAGAAAAAGGAACAAGCTATGAATTAAACAACACGTCTTGAAGCCGCTCACTTATGCACTGTACTAAATTTTACTGTTTACACTACGCCAGTGGCGAGTCAAGTGTCGGGCGGGGGGGGGATCACTGTCCAAAAAATAGAAAGCCATTCTATTCGGATCCACTTGCAAGCCAGGTTGCAAGCCAAGTTGACTCGCTACTGTCCGATTGGTTTACACCACTGTCCTTGTTCACTGTACTTGGCTACTGTACTAAAAGCATGACCAATGTAAACCAGCCATAAGAGGGTCAAAGAACACATCACAGCTGTAAAAAAAACCGCCAAATAAACAAGTCTGCGATTTCCGAGCACTTGATGGAATCGGGTCCCAACCACTGGATTGAACTCAACAAGCCACAAGTTCCATCCACTGACGGGCACTATTACTCCAGGATAGTACGGGAAGCCGTCGAAATAAATTAGTATCAACTTTAACCGGGAATATGGATATTGACTACCTACGTCGTGGAATCCGGTGATCAGCAAATGTACTCGCCACCTCACCGAACGCCCGCGTGCTGATACTATCATTATGGTGTGCCGTAGTGGTTCTCCGAACACAATATTTAGTGAGGACGAAGTGAGGGTAGTTGAACAAACCCGCACTTCACCAGCCAGTCCACCCGTGACTATTACGGCTCTTGTAACAGGGCCGAAACGTCGGGTAATAAAGAGGTATGTATATATCTCAATAATCGCGTATAAGACCCGTTAGTCTTAAGTTTATAATGTGTACAAAACGCGAAAGTTTAAAAAAGTATTTTAAATGTTGTATTTTAGTGTTGATGATTTATGATATACAATAGTATACCTGTTTTTTTTTTTTTTTTTTTTTTTGGTGAGTCAATTGGGTTTTAGTTTCAGGAGTGGCGCTTATGGTATACGCCTTCTCCTGGAACCGTTTGCAAGTTGATTGTTTAGTTAGTGAAGTGTTTAGATGTTATGTGCCGTTAGAGTGTTTTAGTTGATTTACGATATAGGTGATGTGGTGGAGGAGTGAGTTAAGTGTATCTGGGGCAGTTATAAATAAGGTGGTTGAGGGTTTGCGAGATTATGTTGGTGGGAAGTTCGTGGGGTCATGATGAGTAGGAAGGAGTTGCTTGGTTAGGTTAAAGGTTTGCGAGATTGTGCTGGTGCAAGGACAGAGGTCGTTGTTTAGGTTTAGTTGATTAGGTTGGGTTAGGTGGGACATCCGCTTTTGTGTGTGGAAAAGTTACAGGGGGTCAGTACTTTCCACACACTCCCTTAGTCGCCTCGTACGACATCCACGGGAGGATATGGGTTGGGGCTATTCTATTCTGCCGGCCACCACACGGCGGATATGTATACCTGTTGGACTTAAGGACTTGTACTGCTATATTATTTGTGCATAAGGTTTGCATTATAGGCTGTGCCCATCACGACCTATTGTGAGGGCTGGATCCGCGCCTGGATTCTCTAGCAGTGATGCTATCATTGCCATCTGAGTCTCTCCTAACAGTCTCCTCGTACGACACCCACTGGATGATATGTGGAGGTGGTTTGTACTATTTCAAGGCCACCCTAGAGGCCCTAACTAGAAATAAGAATAAGTTTTTTTTTTGCGGGTAGGACATAAAAAAGTTAACACATAATTCTATTTACATATTTAATTAAAACAGTTTTCTAGTGAATTAACCTTTGTTGGACACCTAGTTATTCACCAAAGTAGACAAATAAGGTGTACTCACGTTTGTGGCACTTCATGTAAAGAAATAACAACATTTCTACACCACCTGCCAGTACTTCACACTACACAGTTGCACGGAAGTTTTACATAATACGCTATGTCGCAGCTAGATGAGATACAGTCGGTGCAGAGGGACCTCGAGGAGACATTCCTGAAGAAGATGAATGAGTTGCAGGCCCAGCTCAATGCTGGCAGTGCAGCTAAGGACACAGTAGCCAAGGTAGTAGAAGAGTTTCGCACTTTTCGTGAACTTATCTTTAATATACTTGGCCTTCTTCGCAAACAAATAGCTTGTGTAACAAATGCTTCAAAACAACGGACGGTGTTGACACTTGGCAGCGCAGGAAGGGTCTTGTTTTCAGTGGCATCCCTGAAGCTGACAAGGAGAACTGCACAAGCTCTATTCTACAGATTCTACACACCAAGATGCAATTGAAGGATGTTGTTGCTGCCTCCATACGATCATGCCACAGACTTGGAACCACAAAATCTGGTCATACTCGTCCCATACTTGTACGATTTAGCAGCATGCTTGTTAGATCATCAGTGTGGAAGGCAAAGACGAAACTCAAAGGGACTTCGGTTACAGTTAAGGAGTTCTTAACTAGAATACGACAGTCGGTATACGTCAAGGCGCGACAGCATTTCGGTATGCCAAACTGTTGGTCACAAGACGGTGTCATAATGGTCAAGACTCGGGATGGTCAACGCTTCAGGATCACCAGCCTTGAGGAGCTGGATAGCACCACAATAAGGTACCCCAAGTCTGACGCTGCCGATAGCACGGCGTCGCAGCAGGCATAATAGATTATAATATGTTGGTTTAGTGCTGAGTGATGGTAGATCTGTTCTTATCATTCTGTTGTATTGTTGTATTATTTACCCCTCACTCAGTATTGGACTTTAGACCTGTTTAACTAGCTTTAGTTGAATACACCCACTTTGTATTTTTATTTTCACAAAAGACTAAAATTTTTAGAATGAATCGAACGGGTTGTCAAATAAGATCATAACAACGTCACTCTGACGCACGTCAAATAATTTTTTTTATTTTTTTTATTTTGTGTTATAAGCAGGCTAGTTTTGAACATGCCGCCTGTCATAAATTATTTGCACGGATAAATTCTGCGTTCCGTTTTGTACATATATACCTATTAATTTTCTGTGTTAATTTTTTTATGTTGAGCTGTTTATTTACCGGGTGTATTCTGTTTCACCGTTTAATTTATGTTTCTGCAAAGCTGCGTATACATAGTTGTGTTAATTTTAATTTTGTTGATTATAATGTGATTGTGACGGTTTTGCTGGCGGGTGGTGCAGAAAATAAGCTGCGTCATCCCATTATAGTACTTATCGGTACATTTTATTTTAGTTTACATAGATATATACATATATAGTTTACATACATATACTTATAATTATTTAAAGTTTATTATATTTATTTTATATTATTATATACCTACTTATTTTATATCCTTTTATAATATTGTCATGTCTGGTGATTTGTCGGATAGTTCCTCTTATCACTCTGCCTTTGAATCTGGCGACGATAGTTTTTGTTCAGTTACAAACACGCTCGGTGATGCTCTTCGTAGTAAATTTGAAGTAGGACTGGGGAGGTATTTCAATGTCTGCCATATAAATGCACAAAGTGTGCCTCATCACTACAGTGACCTGGTAGAAACATTTGCCTACTCTCATGTACACGCGGTCCTGATCTCGGAGAGTTTTCTAAAACCTAACCTTTTATCTGCTTCTTATGATCTGCCTGGTTTCGTTCTTATCCGGAACGACAGAGCGGGTAAGGCGTTGGGTGGGGTGGCTATATACCTCCGAAGAGTGTTTTCATATAAAATAATTGCGTCGTCTCCCGCTCAGTACTCTGCAACTGCCGAGTTTATCTTTCTTGAGGTAATTGTTAGTGGGGTCAAAATCAACCTCGGAGTCGTTTACTGCCCCCCGTCTGTTGATTATTTCACTGATATCGAATTGGTTTTGGAGTCTTTGGGGTCTGATTATGAGCATCACATCATCATGGGTGACTTTAACACTAACCTTATTGCTGATAGTTCTCCTCGAGCATTAAAACTATTACATATTGTTGAGTCTGCCAGCCTCCATGTCTTGCCATTACACGCAACTCACCACAACACTGATGTGGATGACACCTGGCTGGACTTAATACTTACTTCTTCTCCTTCACTAGTTCACTACCACGGCCAGCATCTGGCTCCTGCCTTCTCTCATCACGACCTAATCTATGGTTCCTTCATCCTCAAGCCTCCGAAACCAAAGCCTAGAGTACTGTATGGGCGCTGCTTTGGCAAAATTGACATTAAAAATTTACATGACGACGCCGCATCAATTAACTGGGAACTGAGCTGGTTGGCAATACGTCAACGGCACACATGCTGTCACAACTCTTTTCTCTCTTCTTCATTCTCCCTATGCTCCCACCTACTTAACACCTCACTTTCAACTACTATGCGATACCCACAGTAAAAACCTACGTTCCTCTAACAACCGCCTCCTTCTCTGTCCTAATCACAATTCGGCCCTTGTTCATTCCTCATTTTTTGTCCAAGCCATTCTCCTTTGGAATGTACTTCCTCCCGAGGTCAGGTTATGCAATACCCGTCCCACTTTCAAGAAAAAAGTCCGCCAGATTTACATCAACGCACAGGCAAACCGACTTACTTATACTTTGTAGATTATACAAATGGAAATATATATTTTATTACTTATAGTATATATTTATATATTGAGTATTTATTATATGTAATTTATATGCCTATATGTGTATTTAGTGTTGTATTTATTTGTACCATCTCACTCTCCCAATAAGAATGAGCACCTACCTGAGCATTATTTCTGTATCACCTCAAGGTTGACTGCTAGAAAATGCCTAAAGGCATTAAGTCCGCCATTGTACGTGTTTGTGCAAAAAGTTTAAATAAATAAATAAATAAATAAATAAGAACTCGAAGCAATGTATAATACAAAATACAAACAAACCATCTAATAAAGTTGTTAATAATTACACCCTAATAAAGCCACTCTGCCACTACTCGTATATTAAAATCCACTTTCTCAGTTCTTACACAGATAGTTTCTTTTACAAACCCACTTGATATAGTTTAAACATGATTACTATGTAAATTTATAATGGATGGCTCATCAGCCTGACTATCGAAGACATCATTACCCCGTTCCTGTCACTCGGCAATATCAAATCATCAATCTTGTATTTAAATGGTACAAGTAAACGCTCTCAGTCGGCCGAGTAATGGCCTATAAACCCGGTGTATTAGAATCAGGACGATATGAAGGCAAAACATAACATTATACAAATTATTATTAATTGTTTTGTTTACTGTGTGAATGAAGTTGTTCATTATTGTATTAAATAAATGTGTATGGTTTTTATAACTTTAATTACAAGCTGGATATTTAGCATTCCTATAACCAGCTGTCGCCCGCGTCTCCGCACGTGTGGGATGTTTATGTTTATCTGATGAAGTGATTTTGGATGACAATTCATCCATCCTTTAATGTTGCCCTAAGTTGAGCTTTTTGTTGACAACTGCCCATAAGTGCCTACTCATAGGCATGTAAAAAGTATATTTGGGCAGTCCACGTAATGAATTTTAAAGAAAAATTATATATCGGATCAGATAAATCTGTTAGTTCAGAAGTTATAGAGGCTATTGTGCGTAACTAAGGAACTATTACTATAGTGTAGACACACACTTTCTATGGTTTTGTACCTATAGACAATTTGGGTGTCCACAAATGTAAAATGTTCCGTTTGTAATTATTACATATGTAAAAGGCCATGTTTGTTTCATTTATAAATACTACCTAGCAACCAGAATTAACGGTAAACAGTAGATTTAGACCACCAGCAGCTTTTAATCTAGAATTAAGTATTTGTCTTATCTTATCTAGAACACACAGGGGGCTCGTGGTCTAGTGGTAACCGACAATGTTAGCACATTGCAAAGGTTAAGCAAAATCTAGTCAGGCCTGTCTTAGGATGGGTGACCATTACTTAAGACACTGAGACCCCTCCGTGCCTCGGATAGCACGTTAAGCCGTCGGTCTCGGTTGTCATACGAACATCCATGGCAGTCGTTAGGGGTAGTTGGTGGAGCCCTAAAACAAAATTCCGACCGGTCTAACTACTTACAGAACTTCGATATCGCCCATGGGTTGTGGAGGTCAGATGGCAGTCGCTTTGCAGAAAATATCGAAGTACAGCCGAAGCGCAGTTAGACTGGAGAGCCGACCTCAACTGAGTTGGGAAAAGGCTCGGTGAATGATGATGATCTAGAACACATAGCGTCGAGATGTGTTCCTGTAATATGTGTTACAAATATTTACATACTTTTTTGTAAATAAATAATATCATACATAGAAACACTTTGTGATAAGAGTCACAGTCACAGTCCACAAATCTCTATTAAAGTGAAGCCCAAAACACATCCAGCATCGGATTTTAGGTGTTGAGCATCTAAAATACTCATGATGAAAGGCATACCTACATACATAATGTTAATATTAAGTTATATACAGATATACGTAATTATACGCTCACTTTCCGCTAGTTCTGTTGTTCCGAAACGTTACAACAAATGCAGAGAGCGATTACTCGGGGACTTTTATGTTACATCTTCGTTTGTGGTAGGCAAATTTCATAGGACCCCAATGCACCTAATTCATCTGTACTATATACATTTTAAAGTAACATTACCATAAATCAGAAGAAATTATATTGAAGTAGTTGGTGCTACAACTCCGTTCAGTATCTTCGGAGATTACTTGACTGACACTGAGAACACGAGAAAACACTTTGACATTATAAATTCTCTTTTTTTGTTGTTTAATTTTAATTGTGATAATACCTATTTGATTTTACCTGACATTTAATATATATTGCTCACATTAATTAACTATAGGTCTGAATCTGTAATAAACTAAAAATTCAAATACTCTTTCAAATACTCTTTATTGTACCTACACAAAAAAGAAAACATACAATTAGGAGACTTAACTTAAAGATAGTACAAAAGGCGGCCATATCGCTTAAAGCGATCTCTTCCAGACAACCTTTGGATGGATAGCAAGTTAAAGAAATTAAAAGGGTAGAGTGTACAATACATGAAAGAGAAAAGAAAAATAAAGCTTAGTCCTACTATCCTACTTCCTACTAATATTATAAACGCGAAAGTTTGTGAGTATGTATGTATGGATGGATGGATGTTTGTTACTCTTTCACGTAAAAACTACTGAATGGATTTTAATGAAACTTTACAATAATATAGCTTATACATCAGAATAACACATAGGCTACAATTTATAAAGATATTGTGTGAATTGTTCAAAATATGACGCGGCGCGACGGGAACGGGAAGAAATCCAAATTACCACGCGGACGAAGTCGCGGGCGACCACTAGTAAATAATAAAATAAAGATAAGACAGAGTAGGATAACAATATAAATGAACTAATAAACTTACCCAGGTAGTAATGATATTATAGGAAAAGAAAGAATACTTTCATAAATACTTAAAATACACAAAATACGAGTACATAGACATTTTAAATATTGGTTAGAGAAAGGTAGTAATCATTTAACATATTTATAACATTTTTTTTTCATTAAAAACTACCAGTATATTTGTATGCCATATTTTTTGGCTTATCAGTTTGATACAAATCTTTAAAAATATATGTGACACCTATGCATTTAACGCTGTTGTGAACACGTTTTACAAGTAAATACATCTTTATCTTTATCATTGTGTAACATACAAATAGACAGAGAAGAATTAAAAACATACTTTTTTATTTTTTATTAAGTAATCCTTTTATATCGCTCACACCTACACATTTTTATGTTTGCATTAGTTTTATTAAATGTACAGACACATACTTCTACATTATTATAGAAGATGACTCAAGCAGTTTACTCAACATACTCATCCACATGCCTACCTAATTACAAATTACGTAAAAAGCAAACGTATGGTGCTGAGCAACTAATTTTCTTGTCGAGCCGCTAATAAGGTATTGATGAGTGATTTCCACGCAAAACATACAAGACTTGGGTAATCTTCACTCCTTATGCATCGACACTTGGAATACCAACTGAGTAACATTCTTGGAAAAGAAAAACCTTATACACTTAATTATAGTGTAATGAGTCGACGTAATACGATTTCGTTGGAGTAACATAACTTTTCGACTACAAAATTTTCACCACTTAAAATTATGACGACAAATAGGTATAATAATATGCTGTTATCCAGCACTTCATAATATTTCAATAAAAACCGGTAACTGCTGTACCTACTACTTCTAATGAGAATCATATATTACTGTGTTTATTCACTGGCTAAACTACAAACAACTTCGGGGCCGTAGCATCCTCACCAGCACACCTGTGAACTCTATAGTGATGCTGTGGTCCAACTCCAAATATAATTGGACCACGGTCCCTAGTAAAGATCCGAAGTCCAACTAATTCGACATAGTGGTTTGACCACTGCCATGAAACGACGCAGTATAGGTACCTACTATCACGGACGAGGCTCCGGCAAATATGTATATCTCAAGAGCCGGGAAGCGGTAATCCGTTTGAGCCATTTATATAATAATGATACATATCATTAGTTTGATCCCATTAGGGCTCGCCGCCTACAACGTGGTACTAACCACGTCACTGGCGTAATATGGACGTAATGAACGCCTCTGTCAACCCCTTAGGGGTGTGTTTGTTTATTGTTAGTACGTACAAGTATTTTACGCTGTATCCTGATATGGTTTTCATTGCTTTTAGTTTTTATTGACAATTAGTTAATTATATAAAAAACACTCAATATTTGTACATTCAGTACTAGAAGAAAAACATGTTAGAATAAACAATACTGACTCGTACGCCTACATCTTAGAGCTGTTTTATGTAGACTACAGCTAAATACCATACCACGTCGTAGGCACATGTCACATTATGCCAACTGTGTAACCAATAAGTTTTATTTCGCTAAAACAATAAGTGATCTCATTACATATCCTCAAAGGTTCCCTGGGACCGGCTCGCATCGCCTTAATGATGTCAAAGGCAACATAATGTGTTCGCCTTAAACGGCTTGAGCAGTTCGTTAGTGTCGCCTCCTACATCTGTGACGTCCCTGACGTCTCACTGCCTACCAGCCGGATGCATTAAGATCACCTAAGGGCACAACTGGCACAACCATTATGTAAAATCTCGGCAGACCAAAATATATAGTCGTTAAAATTAAATATACGACTTTGTATGTTTGTTAATTTAACTGTGAAATTGTTTGTTTTATAAATGTTGTGTTAATCAGATATTTATCTGTTCAAGACTTATTGTTATTATTACAAAGCCTTGGCATAATAAAAGTTTGGTAAGTAATGCCATTTCCATAATTCAACAAGTTCTTTTGTTGCGATGTAAAAATAAATTCGATTTACTTTTAAAATGGCGTAATCAGCTTCATATAACCTTAGCCTGTATAATGTGTATGTAGTACTTATATCAAATAATTTGATTGTACCTATTTATTTTAAGACCTTTTATTAATAGTTATCAAAAGATCTTAAAAGAAATACATTGTCCCGTTTTTGTAACATATTCCATTGCTACCCCGTTCCTATTAATCGTACCGGGATGTTATATAAGTCAAGTATATTAATGAGAGAAGGCAACTAGGCGATGAACTTGACATGTATTCATTATTAATTGAAAATAATATCTCTGATCATAATAACAATATTTTAAAGAATAAGAATCAGAAATTAATAATTTAAAAAAATCAATAGACATAATGACTGACAGGTATTGTAATGTTAAAAGTGAGTATCAGGAATACATTCTGGCCATGAAGAAGCTTATGAGTCCAAATTCCACATTGACATCAAACAACCATTTAATTAGTCCTGAGCCGGTCTGTAAGTCCTCGCTGACTTCAAACATAAGCCCTTCACTTGAGTCAAACAAGAAACCCAGTAGTTCCTTCACCAAACAAAATATGATTAAATCTGAAATAGTGATGTTTTGTGATGAATTAGGGAAATCAATGGGCCAGTTACTTAGTTCATATTTAGAACAAAATGTTACTAACTATTGTATGCCGGGATTAACTCACTGTAACATTATAAAAAAAATTAAAAATTGTAATTTAAACAGCAACTGTACACTTTTAATTTTGGTGGGAGATAGGGGAAATGCAGACAGAAATGCAATTGTAAACTGTTTAGAATTACTGAGCTTATTAGATGTTAAAAACATTATTTTATTCACACTTCCTTATAGCCGTGGCTTGTCACAGGCCGAAAACAATCTTAGATATAAACTAAATCAAACAATACATACATTGACATTTCATAATCCAAATAAATTCCATCTGATTGACATTAACATGTATTTAGAAAATAAATTGTTATTGACGGAAGATAAATTCTATTTGAATAGATATTTTAGGAGACAGATAGCATCTTCGCTATCATATTTTATTAGTTATTCAGCCAAAAACTTGGCTAAACAATCTGCTTTTATTGAGCAGAAAAGTGACAATGATTGTCTTGTGACCTTGGAATCTGTTCCAAAAAAGGGTGACAATAATTTAAACTTAGTTGTAGGACAATAGAGGAAATCCCTAGCAAATTAAATTTAAGGACAAAGGAAAAGTCTATGTTCATGAATATTATTCATCAAAATATTGAAGGCTTTTCTGGCAAAGAGTTAGAACTAGAATTATTTTTAAATGAAAAACGTATCCATGTACTTTGTTTAACTGAACACTGGTTAAAAAAACATGAACTCTTAGTTAATATTGATAATTATAAAATCATTAGTGCGTTTACTAGAGATTCCGCTATAAGAGGTGGGTCTCTCATTTTAATTAATGACAAATTAAAATCAAAACACCGAAAAGATGTAGTAGTACTCACAAGTGAGCGAAATATTGAACTATCATGTGCAGAGCTAGAACAATATATTATTATTAGCGTCTATAGACCTCCTTCTGGAGATTACTACCTGTTTGAGTCCATTATGGAAAAACCTTAAAAAAGGTATGTAAATGTAAGAAGACTATAGTTGCTTGTGGCGATTTTAATATTAATATTTTAGAAAACTCTCAGAACGCGCTAAGGTTCCTCAACCTTTTTAAATCTTTTAACTTACAAAATCTTTTTTGTGAACCAACACGCACCACAGCCACATCAGCTACCTGCTTAGATAATATTTTTTCTAACAGCGATGTAGATGAGAAATCTATAATACATTTTATAAATTCAGATCATGCAGGTCAGTTAGCTAGATTTAAGTTCCAACATGTTCCATTATCAAAAAATATTGTTTGTAGACCAATCACAACTTATAGATTACAAAAATTTAAAGAAAACATTAAGAATAAAGTACCTCTTTTGGAGTTGAATAATGATAAATACCCGAATGATCATTACGGAGATTTGTTCGGAGTAATCAAATACGAATGTGATAACATTTTCACTAAAAAAACAATAAATGTAAATCAATTCAAAATTAAATTTAGTGATTGGGCTACGCCTGGAATCTATAAAAGTAGAAGGAAATTATATGAATTATACGAGACAAAGGCATCTACTAATGAGCCACAAGTAATTGAACAGATTAAAAAGTACTCCTACTACTTAACTATTCAAAAAAGTATGTTCAACAGCTAAATCTAATTATATACGGGCTAAAATTGAAAAATCTGATAATAAAACGAAGGCAATATGGAATGTTATTCACAAAGAAACTTGTAAAGCAAGGTCACGTGACATCGATACTTCGAGTTAAAAATAGATGATAAACATATTAAAACTGATTCTGAAGTGGCCATTTGAAACTTTTTTCACAAATGTTCCAATCACCACTACAAATAAGTTAAATTCGTCAAAAAACGTAGCCAATTCTCTTCTTAAATCTAGTGTTGATAAATGTAGAATTAACTTTGATTTTCAGTATATTGACTCTGTCACTATACTTAAAACTTTTAAACAACTAAATATAAAAAATACCGAGGATCTTTGGGGCATTTCAACTAATATAATAAAGTGCCCGCTATAGCGCCTCACCTTGCATTCATATTCAATAAATGTATAGATGAAAATCAGTTTCCTCATCTTATGAAGTACAGTAAAATCATTCTTTTATTTAAAGCAGGAGACAAAAGTGATCCTTCAAATTTTCGACCTATTTCCATACTCCCAACCCTCAGTAAAATTTTTGAAAAAATAATATTTAATCAATTGCTTTCACATTTTACAGACAATAAGTTACTTCATAACAAACAGTTTGGTTTCACTAAAGGCAGGAATACAACAGATGCAGGAGTTGCACTTGTGAAACATATATTTGATGCTTGGGAGGAAAAGCAGGATGCTATTGGTATATTTTGTGATCTATCAAAAGCTTTTGATTGTGTTGACACATGGGACTTTGCTACTAAAATTAGGTTATTATGGTGTTTCGAACAGCTCACTTGGCTTACTCGAGTCTTACCTCACTGGTAGAGTACAAAAAGTAAACATTAATGGCACCGACTCTTCTGGCGCCACATTAGTCATGGGAGTACCCCAGGGCTCGATATTAGGAACCCTTTTATTCTTAATATACGTAAACGATCTTCCTTATTTCACTAAAAATCTTTGTGAGATAGTATTATTTGCTGATGACACATCATAAATTTTTAAAAGTGATAGACAAAAAGTAGCACTTGACGATGTAAATAATACCCTTTCGGAAATATTTCATTGGTTCACAAGTAACAACTTGCTGCTCAATGCGAAGAAAACAGAATGTGTAAAATTTACTATGCCCAATGTTAGACAGGTGGATACTCATATTACTATGAATAATAAATTAGTTCAAATAGTCAATACCACAGTTTTTCTTGGGATAACTCTAGATAGTAAACTACAATGGGGTCCTCATATCACAGCCTTGGCAGGAAGACTTAGCTCAGCTGCCTATGCGGTTAGAAAGATAAGGTCTCTGACTGACGAAAAAACGGCACGATTAGTTTATTTTAGCTACTTTCATAGCGTTATGTCATATGGTCTGCTGCTGTGGGGCTCAGCTGCCGATATTGAGACAATATTCATATTACAGAAACGAGCTATACGAGCAATCTATAGACTCGGACCCCGTGACTCGCTGAAAGAATTATTTAAAGAAATTAATATTTTAACAGTTGCTTCTCAATATGTTTACGACAACATCTTATATGTACTGAAGAACATAGATCTCTTCAAAAAAATTTCCGATAACCATAATTTTAATACAAGAAATAAAAATAAACTGGCAATGAAAAAATTAGACTTCATAAAGTTGGTAATTCGTTTGTTGGCAAATGTATAAAAATTTATAATAAAATTCCTCAGGATTTGGTTGACATGCCTCTTAATAAGTTTAAAATAGTAGTTAAAAAATGTTTGATGATGAAAGGCTACTATAATGTAGACGAATATCTTAATGATAAAAATGCATGGTCACCCTAATCTTCTGTTGTTGGCCACTCGTATAATACAATATTAACTAATTGTAACAATGTAAACAAAACAATATTAAAAAAGAAAATGGATAATCTACCTGAGTTTCTGGCTGGTCTCTTCTCAGGAGAACCAACTTACCGAACCAGCGAAAGAATCATTTTCTAATGGTTATTTATGTACTTACTTAATTTAGTATTTTTATAATATTACTTGACAAAATTGTAAAATTTTGACATTCATATGTGCTCTTTATGTGCCTAAACTAAATAAATGAAATTGATTCTTTGATTATTTGATTCATTCTTCGATAAATGGTTAAAAACAAATAAATAAATAAATTAGCGCGTTCAACCAAACAAACTCTTCAGCATAGTAATATTAGCATATATACCTATAATATATATGTATATACATTTAATGTATGTTTGTGTGTTTCAACTTACAACCAGCAACTGAACGACCTCGATTGATCTTTATCAATTTAATTCGAAAATGTAATCAATAATCTGTCTAGAATAAAACCCGACATCCTATAAGTACTGTCATTGGAGAATGTTAATGCATATGTTTAAGTTATGATGCGATTGATCCTTTCTAGTTAACTGAATTTATTGCATCTAGTCGGCAAAAATCAAATAAATTTTAACTGTGCTTAATGTGATTATACTGTAAATATTAATTGAATAACCACAGGTTGTTATGAGCAATAATTTGGTAAAAAAACCGCCAAGTGCGGTTCGGGCATACGCATAGAATAGGGTTCCGTAGCCACCATCTATAACTAAAGAGTTATCAAATCCGTCATAGTTTTCCTTCAAAGTTCGTTTTATTGGCTGCCATCGTGATTTTTTCAGATTTTTCAAGCCCGCCGTTTAGCTTTTAGAGGAGGGGGGGCCTGTTTCAAAAACATACGTTTTAAAGTTGAATATCTCACAAACGGATAAGTACTTAAAACAAAAAATCGTAACAACCTCTGAATGTTTTCAGAAGACCTGTCTAATAATACTACAGCACTACTTGTATTACTATATAATCTGTGACTACACACCATGGGGTAGACACAGGTATAAAAATTATACCCACTTTACGTGTTGCACCACCCGTTTGGGAAGAAAGCCGAGGACAGACGGACGGACGGACTTAAAGAAACTATAAGGTTTCCGAGACTTAAACTACGGAACCCTAAAAAGCAGCTCCACTACTTTTTAATTGATTACAAAAGAGGTAGCAGTATTTTTATATTGTAATGGTATTTAAAATAGATTAAGTATTTTGTGAAGACAAATGATTAAATTTATTGAAACACATAAAAGTCTAATTTAATTAATAAGATGCATTCAGGTGGAACAGGATTGGTAAATTGACAGAACTAACTAGTTTATTAATAAGTAAGAAATAAATAAAGAAAAGATCATGACAATATTTTGGAGTAAGTGATAAGTAAGTACGGTACTTAAGTTGGTACATACATACGACTTAGGAACAAAAGCAGGCCTGTGTCACTCGCCTAACAACCGCAAAAAATACGTGACGTCAGCGACAACTTGAAGTTGTAAATCAGTAAGGGTTGTCTCTTGTTTATGAAACGGCATTGACCATAGAGTTGATATTGATCCATTAACGTCATAATTATTGGTCAAATTATGCTGGTATATATTTTACTTTACTGGACAACCCCAACGTTCGAATGATGTTCTCTGTAAACAAAAGAATGTGGTTTAATTAACGTAGGAGTGCAAGTTCTGTATGTAAGTACTATTCTGTGACAAAAGTTGCAAATAAGTAGTCGTTTGCTTACATCTTACCATTAAAAGCTCTTGAATGAAACATGCAGCCAAATTGATAGCGGGGCGCGACGCCCGTTACAGTTTTGCCTTATAATTAGAGGATATGAATTCGATGCGATAGCGTAGCCGTCTCTTGCAAAACAAGTCTACTTCAAAGGACCATACTCTCATTTGAAACTAAAACAGCCTATTACATCGCATTCTACACAAAAAATAACTCCTATTAACAGCTGTACTAAAGATCAAAATGTTGTGGCTTCCAGATTTCATTTACTTCTTTACATTTTCCGGTGCCTATTGGACTATGTGAGGTCACTTTCAATAGTCCATTAGCATTTACTATGGGTTTTACACTTTATAACTAACACGGGAGATTAAACTTTCCCCTTTTAAGGGGATGTAGACCCGTACGCAGTAACCGCCCGGACGCAGCTCTAATTACCATGGTCACTAAATATTGCAAAATGAAGCCTATTCTAGAGTACCCTTCGGCTATTATACTATGTCTATTGTTATATTGAGCGCTATAATGACCTGGGTGCGGCTGGTATGCTCCTGAAGTACAGACTGATATGAAACAAGAAACAATATAATGTTATCATGTTAATCTAGACAAGATCTCGAGATCGCACTTCGACAATTTCTAATTAATCTCGTACACAATTCCAATTAATTGTTATGAAAGTTTAATTACGAAGTATTACGTATTGTAATGATATATATTTTATGAATGACAGCATTACATGAATAAATTTGTTATCAAATCACAATGGGTGTTTTGTTTCGAGTTTAATTTGCATTATAAAAACACGGTGCATTTTTATACTATGAAGTTTCTATCCTTCCCAGTCAGCAATGACGCGGAGGATTTTATAAACGACATTTTGTAGTGTAAATATTTTTTGTACATAATTATGTGAATTGTTATTCTTTTTGTAAATAAAAGTAAAACATTCTTGCTTCCATTCATCTGTATAACTAAAAAATATTTTAGTTCGTTTGTCTCGCCAAAACTCGAGAACGGCTGCACAGATTTGGCTCATTTTTGTCTTGAAATATTCCTAAAAGTTTAGGGAAGGATTAAAAGGGCGATACGAAGTTTGCCGGGACAGCTAGTATATAATAATATCTATTATTAAAATTATGTTTTATGCATGAGTCCAACCAACCCCTTTAAATATTTTGTCGATTAGAATAAATATTGTTCACGATTAGAAATTTTATCCAAATTATATTCTAATCCTAATTACTAAAGTAACTGACTGCACGGAAAGAGCATCTTCTTAGAGGATGGTAAACGTAAAGGTTACCAGTTTATGGTAACAGGCTCGCACCTTATTACGTGTGGTTCGATAAAATTAGTGGCGAAAAGCGGGCGTATCGTATGTGTGTACCATGCCTTTTACTACCTTTTCGGCAAACAGACGTGATCATATTCAACAGTTACTAGTTTATAGCCACAAATAAATATAATTCGTATAATTTAGAGTAAGAGAAATCATTAACAGGGCTTGTGAAGTAATTTATAGGAACATCATCATAGGAGAATGCAGCGACGGGCTATCCGTATTATAGATTGTCCGGAGGTAACGGGAAGCCTTGAACCGCTAGTTCAGCGCCGAACAATAGCTTCCTTGGCCGCATTCTACCGTATTTACCACGGCGAGTGTTCTGAAGAGCTCTTCAATCTGATCCCACCCTCTTCCTTCCGATCCCGAACGACTCGTGCCGGGCAGAGATGCCACTCCCACACAGTGGATAGCATGTTCGCGAGAACCGAACGTTTTAAACGTTCGTTTCTCTGCCGAACGTGTGGCCAGGAACGCCCTGCCTGTGCACGTGTTTCCTCCCACATATAATCCTGGGTTCTTTAAGCGGAGCGTGAAGAGGCACATCAGCAGGTCGTCAAGTTGAGGGCCACTCTCTATAGTATTACGTGCTGTGAGAGTGGCCCACAATCGCTAGACGTCGTCACGACTTACCACCAGGCGGGCGGCGTCAATTTGGCGAACCAAACATAAAAAAAAAAAAAGAACAATATGAGGAAACCGTGGAACTATGCAAAAAGCAAGACCACAAGTAAGTGAGCATTGTAGAGCTGATTAAACGTGAACAAATGTTAATATAGTCATTGAAAAAGTTAATTTGATAACCCTTGATATTAGAAGTATTTTTTATCGTAGGTTACTGCAACTATCTTACTACTACTCAATGTTTTCAAAGTTATGAAGTTGAAGTTTGATGTTACATTGCTATTTAATACCTACTTCTATTTGGCGTGTCTGAAGAGGTTCCACCAAGATCTTAGCGTCCAAGTCAACCCTAAAAGCTAATACGTGCAGTATTAGCTTTTAGGGTTGACTTGGACGCTCTCCCGATCAACAGACAAGTCTTTGACAAACATGAAAGTTCTCGATAAGCGGTAATAGGCTCGCCACCTATTACGTGAGACCAACAAAGTAACTGGCCTTAAATGGGCGTATAAAATGCATCTACCTACTCCTTCGAGGAAACAGGTGTGATTTTATGTATAAATTTTCGAAATTCAAACCTCAACTACGATCTACGTCTCTTGAAAATTTTGATTCTGTTTATATACAAATCGACATCAAATTATTCCAACAAAACTCATAATGATGTGAGAAAACAATTTTATGCAATAATATACGTGAGCAGAACTGATAGTAACAGCTCTCAACAAGTGGAAAGATCAGACGCAGTGTAACGAATCATAAGTGGCTGCACTTGCAACGATCTCCAAAAACGTAATTTATAACTACATTTAACCGAAGAGCCAGCCAAACGACTTCGCCCAATATTAATATCGGCGTCAGCATCATTAAGGCATTCCTTTTATTGCAACTTTAAATAAGTGCGTTCGTCGATCGCCTTTATTAAAAGAGGCTACCTTTCTCCAAGGTTTTGCAACGCTGACCGCCCTTATTGTAAGGTGGTTTTTAAGTTGTAATGCAATACACGCCAATTTATTCGCCACTGAAGTAACAAAAGAAATTCTTGTCAATTTTGTGGTCATTTTTATAGGCGCTTTTTGTGCTTAATAATCACTTAATCTGCGGCGGTATATTTGGCAATTTATTGAATGGTTTGATGTTCGATATCAAGTTGGGTGGAATCGGAATTGCATCGACAAACAGAGTTATCGTTCATGCTGCAGAGATGAGCAACCAATTTTGGTTGTTTTTGTCTTTGTGCTAAATGTTATGTCAGCCTCTTGATAACGATTGAGAATCATTGACGGTTAATTAATTGCCAAAGTAAGTCTCTTTTTTCTACGTCAGAAATAAGATTGAGAGAGAGAGAGGTTAATGAGTCATCAACAACCCTAAATATTGCCAAACGTCGTAGGTGGTTAGTTTATATTCAACCATCAATAAATACCTTATGAATCCAATAAGGATGTGGCACATATTTTAGACAGAATTGTCACACAGTTATGAGAATCCGCCAGCCTCAAATAATTTGTTATATACTCAATCAAAGCAAGGCACAGTAGACATATTTTTGTGCTGATATTCGTATTAAATTCATCAAAGCAGAAAATGACAAACAGTAACTAACGAAAAGGCATGTTTCTCTGTTTTAATTCAAGCTTCTTGTTCTATCGGAGTCACTGCAACACCGACATAACAAAACAACATTCTTGCAATCGTGAATGCTTATTAATATTTTACTGGAATATCTAACGTCAAAATAGACATGTGCAAAGATACTTTAGATTTTGTGGTCATTTCAAAATGACCACCGGATCCAAGGCTTGTTGTACAAACAAGTTTGACAGCACATTACCCTTGAATAATCTTACACTTAATAAGCGACACCTTACGACACCAACTGACACCCACAAACAAATATCGTCTTATCACATCTAAGCATCACTTAAAAGTCATGTCAATAAATGGAGTTAGGCTGTATGATGCATGAGTTCATTTCATAATTTGGGACCGGAACCCGTCACCGCAGAATTCTTGTCACATATCTATTTCGCTCTAGTGAACGATCGGGTCACACAGATTACGGACCCCTGACGCTTACACTCCCTATTTGTCAGTGCATCTATGAACGTATTAGTAACGCATCAATGTAGAAGATTAAATATCCTAAGAACTGAAATATCGTCTCAGTTGTATTCCCGAAATATGTTTACAGCCACACATGTAAAAGATTTTCACACATTTTTAGTCATAACTAGCGGACGCCCAAAACTTCGCCCGTGACAAATGATATACTAAAACCATTCTCGAGAACCACTCTATCCTACCCCTATCACCTACAGCCTATCTCTAAGTGACAGCAGCATGAAAATTGATGCAGTATTTTTGAGTTCATCGCGAACAGGTAGAGTCTTTATGAGTCCAATATATGGTTTACTGGCATTATGTCAAGGGATTTTAAAGTGCACATAATGATATTGTGAATGTTGCAGCATGGAACTCTAATAGGTATTACATTTACCCATGAAAAATAAAACTTTTACTTAAATCAAACCGCGACTTGCGTAAAACAGCAAAACCTTCAAGAAATACCGATTATTTCAATCATGTCACGAAAACCGAACAGGTTGCAGGTTACGAGTCTAATAATTATACGTTGATACCAAACTGGAGCTCGATTATATAATCAAAAGATATATAATTCTCGTTAACGACAAAAACGATCGACCCAATATGGCCCAATACTTCAAAAATATTGCCCCACTTCAATATAAATATAAAGTAAACACATATCTGATGAACAAACACACTTATACACTACTTTTCCACAACTTTATTTGATTCTTTTTTACTGACCGTTTTCGCTTTTCAGCATTATCAAACGAATTTTACTTCACTGCCCAACGTATCTTCAAGCCATTTAAAAATAATAAAATATTTTTACATAACATTATGTAATGACTTTATGGGTACACATAAAGTCAAGGAGCGTTACAAATTTACCCTGAAAAATTGGGAAATTTCTTCTTTCATAAACTATTCGTTAAAAGTTAATGTTGGAATTCCTCAAATAATACAAAATGTCAAATAAAATAAAATTATAATATTAAAATGTCAAAAGACAAAATTAATAAATTTTATAACTTAGTCCAAATAAATTTCAATTTTCCCAGTGAATGTTCAACAAATAAAACTCGCCATAAATAAAAATTAACACTAAAAAAATAAATATTGGATAGAAACAGGCGTTACTTGGCGAAAATCCATGACAAAACGATGGTAAGTAAAATGTTTTAAGAAAAAACTTAACTTAACATAACTAAAAAAATAAATTCCATCCATTAATAACATATAAGTGTAAATTGTAGCAATTAAAATTCAAAATCTTGTCCAAACTAAAGTCAAATCTCATCAAAAATGTATGTCAAAAATCTTAATTACAAATTAACTAACCAGCTGAGAATCAACAGTACAAGTGTGTTTGTTCATCATGTACATGGGGCACACTAAAAGTTTTGCACTTCTAGCTAATCGGAACTATTTGAATTTCGAATGATATATTTTTTTAAACGTTGCAACCTTCTTAGTAATAAAAAAAAACAATTGGCGGGAAATCATTTATTAATTTTTTTATTATCACACATCAAAGTTCTACGTATGCAACGAAAATGGAATTAAGTCGAAAAGATTTTAGAGCGATGTTTTTTTATGATTTTAAAAGTTCTCTCTCCGCAAGACGGTGCCGCTCGTCTTCAAAATGCTTTTGGGAGAGAAGCACCTTGTTTGAGCACCGTGAGACGATGGTTTGCTGAATTTGAGAGAGGTCGAGTTTCTTTACATGACGAATTTCGTGAAGAGCGGCCTTCAACTGCCGTCAACGAAAATAATGTGGCTACTGTTAAGCGGTTAATTGAAGAAAACCCGCGGATTACCTATGAGACAATTCGAGGACAATTGGGGATTGGTATGAGTCAAATCCAGAAAATTTTACACGAAGAAAAGTTCGGAAACTTTGTTGTCGTTGGATCCCTCATGAACTGACAGCGGAGCAGAAGCGGGCTCGCGTAGAATGGTGCTCAAAGATGCAACTGAAGTACGACCACGGACATTCTAATGCTGTTTATGACATTGTCACAGGAGACGAAACGTGGATTTATTGTTTTGAACCCGAAAAAAAACAGCAATCTTGTGAATAGGTCAAGCCAACAAAAGTAAGGCAGGCGAGAAACGTTGGTAAAAAATACTTGAAGATCAAAAGAGTGTTAATGTCGAGTGGTATTCTACTATTTGTTTACCCAGGGTGTTAGAAAAAGTTCGCGAAAGACGACCCAAAAGCCGCGTTCTCCTACATCATGACAACGCTTCTACACACACGGCCAACAAAACAAAGTCATTTTTAGCTTCCGAAAAAGTACAACTCGTCACCCATCCTGCGCATAGCCCCGACCTAGCACCCTGTGATTTCTGTATTTTCCCCAAATTCAAAGATTTGATGAGAGGTTTCACTTTTACCAATTCCGAAGAGGCAGTGATTGCATTCAATCAGCACGTAGAAAACATATATGAAATGTAAAGCTATACGAAATTTGGGCGGGGTCGGCTCATTCTCACCACTTCAACCGTAACGAATCGCTATTAACATGCTTGCATTCTGAGCCAGCAATTAGTTCACAAACTGAGAAATGGAATAATGCAGTGTTTTAAATTACATGTAACTGTTTGAATAAGTAACGAAAAGATACCCTTGCATCACCCAGATTTCGTATATTTTCAATTCTACTTGGAAGTAAACAGAATTAAATTTTATTTTTATAAAGATTTCTTTTGCTTCCGTACAGAGATTATTATATGCTTGTTGCAATATTCGTTGACTTTAGTGAATTAGCATGACGAATATTAATGATGCAAACCTGTCAAGTTAATATTATAGTCAGATTCCTCATCAATCGAAGTAAAGCAAGTCATTCAATTATTGATACGTCTCAACAGGATACCATCTGAAATAAAATATGTACGTAATATAATAATCATTTGCCTTTAACAGGAAATGCATTGAAGGTCTTCAACACGATAATAAAGATGCAGTTACAAAGAAAAAATGAAAGTATTGAGGTGAATGTTGTACTTGTCAATCACCGCAATCAACTTTGCAAGCTTTTAAGCACTTTAAGTAATATTTGTTTTACTCACCAACCGAAGTAAATCAAGTTTTTACTACTGTGAACTTTGTTTACGCAAACAAAAAATTAAGTAGTCTAAAAATCCTCCATGTCTGACTGGAAAATTTCCTAGAATACTAGCTGAGTTGCCAAGTTACATGGTGATACTAATTCTCTAAGCCTGGAAATAACCCGCGTTCTGGTCCTGAGCTACGGCAGTTAGGCCGTAAGTTTGAATTTGAACAAATATGGCTAGAGTATTGCTAAATATTATAAATTATCATATTTGCGGACGCTCCTGATAAAAAAATTGTCTTATCTAGTTAGTTTCAGACTAGAGTGCGCTGTGTTCAAATATCCTCACATATTGATACCAACCAAATGGTAATCGATAAACACAGGTCATCGGTTAATTGGCTTTAATATGTTGCATTAAACATAAGCTTGTATAAGTAAACAGGTACAAGTTCGTATCAGTTGCCCTTAATTAAGGTAAGACGTCTAACTGTCCGTCAAGTACTTTAAAACATTGGATTTGAGTTTGATTGATAATGCTATGAAACTGCACTCACAACAGTTCTGAAACCCTCTTGATTTTTCTTTGTAGTTTAAAAAGACTTTTTGAGTGCAAAGTCATTGTTTTGAATTATTCATCCAATGACTGGATGCGTTGGGAATCTTTTGTAAAAGTGTAGTTGACTGAATAGAGGAAACTCTGTCAAATAAGCTCGTCTGTATTGGTTCTACGAGGGACTAAAGGAAATTGTTGAAATTATAATAAGAATGCCTCTTAAAATATTAAGAAAGAAATTATTAATAGATCACAAAATCTGATGTCATCGGCGGGACTCGAACCCACGGCCTTTCCCTAACAGGGGGAGTGCTCTGCCAAATGAGCTACGATGACCACTACCGACAACATCGAATTTTTGCTTCATATCATATTCATAATTTCTGCATCGCGCTATAAAGTTAGCGTTGGATCCACCTACCGCAGTTCTACCGAACTAACGGAACAATGTATCGTGTTACAACGATATTTAAACACTGCATTTTTAGATGAATCCTTACCAAATCCATATATTTTGTATTTTAAAGCAATGAGTTTGCTTAAACTATTCTTAAAATATTAAGAAAGAACTTATAAATAGATCAGAAAAACTGATGTCATCGGCGGGACTCGAACCCACGGTATTTCCCTAACAGGGAGAGTGCTCTGCCAACTGAGCTACGATGACCACTACCGACAACATCGAATGCTTCATATCATATTCATAATTTCTACATCGCGCTATTAAAGTTAGCGTTCGATCCACCTACCGCAGTTCTACCGAACTAACGGTACCAGTGTATCGTGTTACAACGATATTTAAACATTGAATCTTTAGATGAATCCTTACCAAATCCATATATTTTTATATTTTAAAGCAATGAGTTTGCTTTAACTATTCTTAAAATATTAAGAAAGAAATTATAAATAGATCACAAAAACTGATGTCATCGGAGGGACTAGAAACCACGTTAGTTCGGTAGAACTGCAGTAGGTGGATCCAACGCTAACCTTAATAGCGCAATGTAGAAATTATGAATATGATTATGTTTTTGATGATGTTGATTATGTACAAAAATTCGATGTTGCCGGTAGTGGTCATCGTAGCTCAGTTGGCAGAGCACTCCCCTTGTTAGGGAAAGGCCGTGGGTTCGAGTCCCGCCGATGACATCAGTTTTTGTGATCTATTTATAATTTCTTTCTTAATATTTTAAGAATAGTTTAAGCAAACTCATTGCAAAGCAAACAAAAATATACAGATAAACTTAGTTTTCAAAATATAAGAAATTAATATTATTGAAATTTTGTTCTGAAGATTCATATTTTTGGTACGAGTATTATGTATTTGGCTATTTTTATATGAATGTGATGGCATACGAGTAAGGTAAGGCTTCGATAAGCTCAAGCTATCGTAATGACTTCATTCTCTCGAGATGACCAAATCAGCAATCGTGCTTGAGATCACCACTGAGACCAAGTGCTGCATTGGTATGTCACGAGATCATTTAAAATAGTCAGTGCTCCGACAAGCGAGCTAACTACTTGATCAATTTGCGAAATTTCAGGGAGCCTGCTTTTTGTAAGAGGTAGGCATTTATGTATGACCACATATTGCCATTAGCTGTTGGAGCCAACTGGGTTCCTTTATGTTTGCAGAGCATCATCCGTTGATCCGTAGATCCACCAATTTGTAGGTGAGGTTGACTTGCGTCTCTAACAGCTTAGTGGGAACCCTATGCACCTCTATGCAACTAATACAGTCTCAAAGATCCATCTGATACAAAATTCAAGTTGTCAATATCAGTTTGAAAACAGGACATATTAATATGACAGCTAACAGGCCACTCACCCCTTTTACCGTAAACGATTTATTGATACCCCTATTTGCCAAGAAAGCCACTAAAGTTGACATGCATATATGTATTTTGCAGTCACAAGATAATGCGCAGTGCATTAGCAAATTTTGTCGTACTGAGGAAAGGTACGCGAGCAATTCATCTCGATTTGTCTGCGGGGTCACAGGGGATAGTTCGTCGTGAACTCGTGACTTCACGGAATGCGCCACATATCCACCCATACATTAAAACCCATTGTGGAACGGTTACGTTTCACTCTAGAATGATTAGCACACAGATATGTTGCTTTTTGCAAATAAGCGCTTTATCCACAACTAGCTGATACCCGCGGCTACACACACTTGGTATTGTTTTTCAGTACAACCCCTTAGTGCTCAACATTGCAAGCGAGCGAAGCCGGGGCGGGTGCCTAGTATACGTACATTATTATTAATCTTCCTGATGAATCATGTGAAATGAAACTTTAAAACTTTGGCGTTACATTTCCTTTTATTATTATGGCCATCATATCATCTTGAGGAAGATTTTATTCATCTACCCTCCAACTTTTACACTGGATACTATGTGGATATTCAATCGGGATGAATGAATGCGTTCAAAATATTAAGAAAGAAATTATAAATAGATCACAAAAACTGATGTCATCGGCGGGATTCGAACCCACGGCCTTTCCCTAACAGGGGGACTGCTCTGCCAACTGAGCTACGATGACCACTACCGACAACATCGAATTTTTGCTTCATATCATATTCATAATTTCTACATCGCGCTATTAAGGTTAGCGTTGGATCCACCTACCGCAGTTCTACCGAACTGACGGTACCAGTGTATCGTGTTACAACGATATTTAGACACTGAATTTTTAGATGAATCCTTACCAAATCCATATATTTTTGTATTTCAAAGCAATGAGTTTGCTTAAACTATTCTTAAAATATTAAGAAAGAAATTATAAATAGATCACAAAAACTGATGTCATCGGCGGGATTCAAACCCACGGCCTATCCCTAACAGGGGGACTGCTCTGCCAACTGAGCTACGATGACCACTACCGACAACATCGAATTTATGCTTCATATCATATTCATAATTTCTACATCGCGCTATTAAGGTTAGCGTTGGATCCACCTACCGCAGTTCTACCGAACTGACGGTACCAGTGTATCGTGTTACAACGATATTTAGACACTGAATTTTTAGATGAATCCTTACCTAATCCATATATTTTTGTATTTCAAAGCAATGAGTTTGCTTAAACTATTTTTAAAATATTAAGAAAGAAATTATAAATAGATCACAAAAACTGATGTCATCGGCGGGATTCGAACCCACGGCCTTTCCCTAACAGGGGGACTGCTCAGCTAACTGAGCTACGATGACCACTACCGACAACATCGAATTTTTGCTTCATATCATATTCATAATTTCTACATCGCGCTATTAAGGTTAGCGTTGGATCCACCTACCACAGTTCTACCGAACTGACGGTACCAGTGTATCGTGTTACAACGATATTTAGACACTGAATTTTTAGAATAATAGCGCGATGTAGAAATTATGAATATGATATGAAGCAAAAATTCGATGAATGCGTTCAGTAATTCAAGAAATGAAACTTGCTATGTTTTACTCAGTTTTGTTCATGGATTTAGATAATTCGAGGTTTCTTTTTATATTGCTGTAAAAACCAGTAAAATATAGCCTAAAAATAGTATTCTGTAATATGTCGGGTTTAAAACCCATCAAAACACTTCATGCGATTGCATTTGCGCATTAAGAGGACCACTAGCCAATGACGGATTTAGCAGAGTTCTTATAGTATGCCACCTAAATGATATTTAAAACTGTCACAGCATAGGCTCTTTGAACTAAATTTATCACTAGATAACTTTTTTTTTTGCTCTTTTTTATATTGGGTTCGCCAAATTGACGCCGCCCGCCTGGTGGTAAGTCGTGACGACGTCTAGCGATTGTGGGCCACTCTCACAGCACACAATACTATAAAGAGTGGCCCTCAACTTGACGACCTACTGATGTGCCTCTTCACGCTCCGCTTAAAGAACCCAGGATTATATGTGGGAGGAAACACGTGCACAGGCAGGGCGTTCCAGGCCACTATCGTTCGGCAGAAAAACGAACGTTTAAAACGCTCAGTTCTCGCGAACATGCATCCACTGTGTGGGAGTGGCATCTCTGCCCGGCACGCGTTGTTCGGGATCGGAAGGAAGAGGGTGGGATCAGATTTAAGAGCTCTTCAGAACACTCGCCGTGGTAAATACTCTTACTTCTTTCAAAAATATGTTAACTGTTTACTACCTTTCTCTAACCAATATTTAGAATGTTTATGTATTTTGTGTATTTTAAGTATTTATGTAAGTATTCTTTCTTTTCCTATGATATTATTACTACCTGGGTAAGTTTATTAGTTCATTTATATTGTTATCCTACTCTTTAAATATTGGATAGAAACAGGCGTTACTTGGCGAAAATCCATGACAAAACAATGGTAAGTAAAAATTTTTTTAAGAAAAAACTTTTTAGCATTAATTAATAGCATTAATTTTTCGCAGAATCAAAAGGACAACAAAACGTCGACAATTGTTTCGCCTCTAAACGAGGCATTATCAAGACTGTCTCAGAGAGAACAGCCGTTCTCTCTGAGACAGTTTTTCCTTTTGATTCTGCGAAAAATTAATGCTATTAATTAATGCTAAAAAGTTTTTTCTTAAAAAAATTTTTACTTACCATTGTTTTATCCTACTCTTTCTTATCTTTTTTTTTTTTTTTATTTACTAAGCTTTATTTTTCTTTTCTCTTTCACGTTTTGTACACTACCCTTTTAATTTCTTTAACTCGCTATCCATCCAAAGGTTGTCTGGAAGAGATCGCTTTTAGCGATAAGGCCGCCTTTTGTACTATCTTTAAGTTAAGTCTCCTAATTGTATGTTTTCTTTTTTGTGTACAATAAAGAGTATT